>JBBPUB010000158.1:4318-20916 GCA_038094415.1 Xerocomus alliaceus | reverse complement strand
TTGTAGGTTTCTTCATCATGGGCTTCTCCAGTGCCTCACCATCTCTGGGGCATATGCACTTTGCCTTTGCCTCTTAACAGGTGATGCAAGATTTGGACTTGCCAGTCCCCATCTCACACAGCTCGTCCCTCGATTCACACTGGGTGCATGGTGGCAGCACCTTCCCCTTGTCTTTGTCCACAGTCTGCATGACCCAGACTTGCTCGGCCTAACAACAAATCAGTAGTGTTCATATTCATAGAATGCAGCCACTCACCCTTTTCTTGGCTGCCTCCACCACTTCCTTGCACCTCCATTCCACTGCCTCTGCTCGCCTCTTCTCCTCTGCTGCTCATGCCTCTGCCTCGGCCTTCTTTTGCACTGCCTCCTTGGCCTTCCTCTTCACCTCTTCCTGTTGTCACCCTTGCTCCACGGCCTTTGTGGCTATGGTCATGTCATCGTTGTCGAGCTTTTCCTGGATGTCTCCCCAGGTCCATTTTGCAATCTCCAATAGCAGGAAGGGAGGGTTGGATGCAGAAGTCATGATGGGTGATGGTGGGAGAAAAATAGAGACCAACTGCATGTCATCCAGACTTATATGTCCAGCCACAAATTTGGACTCTGACCAACAATCAACAGAGTCATGCGAATCGACCAAACTCCACCACACATCTCCACACCAACTCTATACCCACACTCCACACCCTACTCAGCCACACGGCCTTCAAGGGTTCAGGCCTAAGAGGGGGATACTGTCATATCCCGGACTTCAACTCCAGTCAGTGCAGTGCAACTCTGGCACAATCTACTCAGGAAGGTGTTCCTCACCCTCGGACTTTGTTCATTATAATACCCCTTGTTCTTCTTATCTTACATCTCCTTTAGTATTAGTTCTGCAGTCTCCATTCTTTGTCACTTAGAGTTTATTATGGAGCATAGCTCTGGTGACTGCTAACATCAGTCACAGCTCTGGACTTCATATTACTGGACTCCATCCTATGTGCTCCATTCTAGTGGCGTTTCTTAGTAGTATATATATTCTGTACAATTCTGCTGTACTCTCCTTAGTATGAATATCAATTAAGTGTCCTCCACTTCCTCCAGTCTCCTTCCCTCTATCCTCTCCCTTACCTCTGTCTCAACAAGGACTGGACTAGAGCAAGAGCATGACACATATGTCCTGCGCTAAGTCCTCACACTCCTAAGTCCACCTGTTACCATCTCTGTCTGGACTTCAGTCCACCCCTGTACTCACCTCTGAACCTCCACCCCACTAGCTTGGACTTATTCGAAGTAACATCCTGGAGGGACAGGACTTGACAGAAGTACATAATGCCCAATGGAGGAGATGTGCCTTCTTCCAGGTCAATTTTGAGATTGTGTTCACAGTATGGGACAAGCTTAAAAGCCTTGCTTTTGCTAAAGATGTCTGTGAAGTCATGGTAGTCCAAAGGGACTTCAGAGAGATTGACAGAATCCAGAGTTGTGGAAGACATATAGAGTTGGATATCCTTAGAGTGGAGTTGTAGGCTAAACTGTATAGAGCCCTGAAGGTAACAGGCCAATGCAAAGGCAGGTGCATTAATTAGTACAATAGATAGAGCCTTGCAGCCATGAAAACATGGTGGATCAGGGGGTGTGGAGTCAGCTAGAGGAGGTAAGTCCAGAGGCTGCAGGGTAGAGCTCAGAGTTGCTGGCAAAGTCTGTCCAGATGGGTGGAACAAGATACTGCTTGAAATCCAGACAATCAATAGATTGTAGCAGGTGAGCCAGTTGTGTCCTAGCATAAGGGAACAGAATCCATCTAGTGGAGTGACATAGAACATTGTCAGAGTGATGTCACTGGTTTCAAAATGAATAGAGAGGTCAACAGCATAAGTAATGATAGAGTTGGATGTTCCATTGAAGAGCTGGAGTTTAAGCAGAGAAACAGAGTATGGGAAAAGTCTGTGATTATTAATGAATAAGGTATCTATGAAACAATTGAAAGATCTAGAGTTTATGAGTGCAGGGAAGGTTGGGATGTTATAGGAAAGGACTGAGATGGTAGGCATGAGGGAGCAGAGATCTGAGAGAGCAGACCTTCTTAGGTGTACAGATGGAGTCAATGCAACCTTAAGTCTGTGTGGAGTCTATGAGGCTGCTGACTATTTTTTTGCCTCTGTGCTAGAGGTCTCCAGTTTAACTTCTAGAGTTGTGGTCATAGCCACATGAGCCTTGAATGCCTTGGATGATGACTTTGGGCACTCTTTAGCCTTGTGGCTGGCTTGACCACAGAACATGCACAGATTGTTATCAAAGCAACACTTATGCTCAACTGCTGTAAGCTTGCCATCCTTACCTAGCTTGGATAACAAGTCAAGTTTGGGGGCCATGGAGATTCCAGAGTTGGAGTTACTGCTAGAGTTGGAGGCCTTAGAGTCCTTTGTGGAACTCCTAGGCTTGGAGTCTGAGGTGGGAGCGGATAAAGATGGGGCTGCAGAGGTAGTGGTCTTGAAATTACCATTTCTGGAGTTAGGCCCAGAAACCTTGTTGGCCCTAGAAATCTCTTCTCTACGTTTTCAATAGCAATGGTTGATTTGCTGCACTAAAGTGTGGAGGTTGTGGAGGTCATTTGGTTTACCAAGCCAAGACAACTCATCCTTGATGCAATTGGAAAGTCCAATGTAGAAACTGTGGTGGAGCACTCTGGAACCCCATTCCTAAACTTGGCTCACCAGATGGTTCCACTAAACTATATAGTTGGAGATACATTGGGAATCCTTTATATGGAGTTGCTCAAGCTGAGCCTTCACATTATCAATGGGATCATGCAGACTGAAGTTAGACTGGAGTTTATACAGAAACACTTTCTAGCTGGTCATCTAGAGTGAACAGAGCTCTGGAGGTTCACTGCCAAGAAGGTCTGGCTCAAAATATTCAAGGATGACTCCCTTGAGATAGGACTATGTGAAAGTGACTTTGACATGATCATGGCAGAAAGATTTAGGATTGGCTTGGAAGTTCAACTCACACTGGATGATAAAGGAACAGAGTTTCTAGGGATCCAGTCCATTGAATGGGTCTGGCTCCTAGACTTTGGTTTTAGGAGTGTTAGAGAACTTATGCTGGAGTGCCTGCCAAGTCATGTCCCAGATGGCATTGGTGAGTTGGTTAAATGGTTTAAAAGCCAAGGGTACATTATTGGGCTGTTGCTCATTATTATTGTTGAAGGAGTCACTTGAATTAGAGGGATTGAGTGGTTCTGAGGGATCAGATGGTGGATCATTACCATTATTATCTCTAGGAACCAGAGGGGCTGAAATGTAAAGACCTTCTTCTCTGGGGATAGGATCATCCTGGAGTTCACAGATTCAAAGGGAGGCAAGGCCTATTTTTGGTAGTGGAGTGAGAGGAGAGTTGAATGGACCAGAAGAAGTGATGCAACAACAAGGTGCAGTGGAAATGGATGAAAAAGTTACAGGTCTAGTGCTAAGGCTGTGAAAGTCACCAGAAATGGTGTAAGAGGAGCCAAAGACCGACTCAAGTTGTTGATGGAATGTCTGGGTGCACGACATAGTGAGTATGACAAGTACAAGTATGAGTTTGAATATACTGTCAAGTCTGGGTTCTCTAAATAAGTCTGATGATGTCTGGAACAGAGTTGCAATAGGAGGGTGAGGAAAGAATGGGTGGAATGGAGGGGGCAAGGACATTTGGCACAGGACTTATGTGTCACACCCTTGTACTCATTATCCTTGGAGTCAGAGGTCAGATGAGCATAGAGCTCAAGGCTAAAAGTGTAAGGAGGAGACTAATTTGATATTCAAACTAAAGTATGTACAAGTTGGAGTATTGTATTTATACTACAGAGTCTGAATGGATTAGTAACAGAATGTGACAGATTGTCAAAGATGAAACAGAATGAGTAATGATATATCAAAGTCAGAGACAGGTTAGAGATATGCCCAAGACAGATCAAAGACAAGTCAGAGACAGATGTTAGGCTGTTATACTAAGCAAGACATCTGCTTAGAGAAACTAAAAACAAGACTAACTGAAGGAGATCATATGAATCAAGAATATAAGAGACAAGATAAGGGATATCTAGGAGATCATGCCAAAGAGTACCAGAGTACCAGAGTTGGAGTGATATGTGACAGGAGAAGACTAAGTTAATATTCAAACTGGAGAATGTACAGATCAGAAGTACAGTATTTATACTATAGAGTTGCACTGGATTAGTAACAGAATGAAGGAGATTTGTAAGGTATGAATAAGGATAGGTAATTGGATAAGTAAGACAGAGCCAGAAAACCAGATACCAGAGCTGTGCTTCTATAGTGAGCTTCAAAACCATTGCAATAACTAACTAAAATACAGTGTGTGCAGTGCACTGCAATTACCTGTGGGAATTTTGCTTATGTTACAGTGGCTCAAAAAAGTGTTCCAATGTTGGTACATTTTGAAGAGATTGGTAAATTGCCAGTGATAGAGACCAAACAAGGCCAAACACCTGCATAAGTGAAGGTAGTACTTACTCTAGGCTTTCTAACCCAACTTGGATCATATGATTTGGTTGTCATGCCATTGAGCTATGCCCATTTTAAAATGACATGTTATTGGGACACTTATTTGAGCATCATGTTGTAATTGATTATTTAGTAAATAACATATGAATATCACAGCTTCTGATGGATGCTATGCCTTGACCCTGATTGGTGATGTAAATGACATAATTCTGAGATGTATAAATAATACACAACCCACTCAGATAATCAATATCATCATGAAAGCTATTTCTACTTCTCTTAAAGCCAATATCCTCTTTCTATCTGAATCTGATCTCTCTATTTGTCAAATCTCCTCTTAAACTGGTCTGGGAAAGTCTACTATGGCTAGAGTCATCAAAAAATACCTTCCAGAGAAGGAAAACATCAAGCTAGAACATCCTTCCAAGCTTTCCCCTATTAACAAGAGGAGGATTATCTCTAGTATTACCACTAGGAAGGCTAAAAATGCTGTTCAAGCCACCCAGCTCATCAATTCTGCCCTCTCCTCTTCTATCTCATTCCAAACTGTTTGGAATGTTCTCAAGTCTGCTTCTTTGAAGGCTGTGGTTAAGAAGAAGAAACCATTCTTATCTTTTAAATATAGAAAACAGAGGCTAGCCTTTGCTCTCAAGTATCAAAACTGGACTATAGAGAACTGGACTAGAGTTATTTGATCAGATGAAACCAAGCTTAATAGGATTGGATCAGATGGAAGGAAGTATGTATGAAAAATGGCAGGTAAGCCTTTACAGGATAATGAGGTTCAGGGAACAGTGAAGTTTGAAGGAGGTTTCTTAATGGTTTGGGGATGTATAGGCTGGAATGGTGTTGGGATCTTGGCAGAGGTGGAGGGAAAGATGAATGCTGAATAGTATGTCTCCATTCTGAAGGATAATCTGCTTTCTAGCATGGAAAATTGTGGTCTTCCTAAGAAAGCCATTATTTTTCAACAAGATAATGATCCCAAGCACTCCTTCAAAAGAGCTCAGGAATGGCTTGAATCTCAAGGAATCAAGCTCCTGGATTGGCCACCACAATCTCCAGACCTTAGTCCTATTGAATATGTCTGGCAAATTTTAAAACAAAAGCTCAACAGCTATCCAAGATCAGCTAGAGGAGTATGGGAACTTTGGGAGAGGATTGTAGTGGAGTGGGGCAAGATTGAGGCTGAGGAGTGTCAAAGATTGATAGAAAGCATGCCTAGAAGACTAGAGGCAGTGATTAAGGCCAAGGGAGGACACACTAAATACTAAAAGTATAGAATTAAGATGATGCTCAAATAAGTGTTTCAATGACATGTCATTTTAAAATGGGCATAGCTTAATGGCATGACAACCAAATCATATGATCCAAGTTGGGTTAGGAAGCCTAGAGTAAGTACTACCTTCGCTTATGCAGGTGTTTGGCCTTGTTTGGTCTCTATCACTGGCAATTTACCAATCTCTTCAAAATGTACCAACATTGGGACACTTTTTTGAGCCACTATATGTGGGAAAGAATAAAGTACATACTCTTGGCTATAAAATCAGTCCCTAGGTCATGTGATTTCATTCACATACAGCTGAGATATGTCCAGTTTAAAACAGCAACACTATTGCAACAGTTTTGCACTTTATTATATCAGGTTGGTATTTGGATATATTAGTACTTGGTATAGCCTCCCTTTGCCTTGATCACTGCCTCAATCCTTCTAGGCATGCTTTCAATCAACTTCTGACACTCCTCAACTGGTATCCCTTCCCACTCCACCTGAATTCTTTTCCATAACTCCAAGATTCCATTAGGAGGGTTTTCATACTCTGCAAGTCTCCTTTTCAGGTAGCACCAGAGATGCTCAATGGGGTTGAGGTCAGGAGACTGTGCAGGCCATCACATGGTATTAAAATCCTACTCCTCTAGCCACTCCTTTACCTTCCTACAGGTTTGCTTGGGGTCATTGTCCTATTAAAAGATGACATTAGGTGGATTAAGACCATAATGCTATAGGGTATTCAGCAGTTCATCCTTCAAAATCTGAAGGTAAAGGTCTCCATTCATCCTACCATCAATTTTAGCAGCATAGCTAACTTCCTGTCAAGTCATACATCTCCATAACATCAAAGAACCTATCACTAAGGCCCTCACCTGCATTTTTCCACACCCACTGACATCCATCTGACCCTAGGTAATTGATTTTAGTCTCATCAGACCATATTACCTTCTTTTAATTCTCCACAGTTCAATCCTTGTGAGTATAGGCAAAGTTCAAATGAGCTTTGTGATGTCTAGCTGCAAGAAGGGGGAATTTTGACTTCACCACAGCCTTTATACCAGTCTTCTTCAAGTGCCTATGCACTGTAGTGGCAGAGAAAGGCTGATTGACAATATTGCTAAGGGTTTTGGCCACTTGAATAGCATTGTCTGCCTGTTCAGTGGAAATGAAACAAATGGCATAATGGATGTTGGCAGAGGAAAGCTTTGATGGACAACCTCCAGTAGACTTCTGGATCTTAGAATGCTCCTTAGAGCAAAGTCTAGAGATGGTGGATACATTGAGACCAGTGGCAGCAGCTATAGAGTGGGCAGATTGGCCAGCATCAAGCATAAAGAGAACATTAGCCTTTTGAGTAGAAGAGATGGTTCTCATGATGGATATAGTTGAAAATAAAGATGTGTGTGAGCTATTTTAAACTCAGACATGGTATTTCAATGTGTACCTTTGTTTGTATACCCAAACACCACCAAATATAGCTTTATTTCAATCATATTGCATATTTTTATTGAAAGATGCAAAACTATTGCAATGGTGTTGCTGTTTTAAACTGGACATATCACAGCTGCATGTGAATGAAATCACATGGTCCAGGGACTGATTTTATAGCTGAGAGTATGTACCTTATTCCTTCCCACATAACCTAAGCAAAATTCCCACAGGTGATTGCAGTGCATTGCACACACTGTATTTTAGTTAGTTATTGCAATGGTTTTGGAGCTCACTGTAGTTAGATATATGCTGGATGTCCTTCATGTAGAGCTGCTTAAGTTGAGCCTCCATGTCACCAATGGAGTTATATGGTTCAAAATTGAACTGGAGTTCATAGAGGAATACCTCCTAGCTATTCATTCAGAGCAGACAATGCTCTGAAGGTTTGCTGCCAAGGAGGTCTGGCTTGAAATATTCAAGGGCAACTCCCTTGAGGTATGATTGTGTAAATGTAACCTTAGAGTGGTCATAGCAGAAGGATTTAGGGTTGGCCTGGAAGTTTAGCTTGCACTGAACTATAAAAGGCCAGAGTTTCTAGAAATTCAATCCATCAAATAGATCTGGCTCCTGAATCTTGGTCTTGGGAGTGTCAGAGGAGCTATGTTGGAGTGTGTTTCAGATCATATCCTGAATTGTGTTGGTGAGTTGGATGAATGGCTTGAAGGCCAGGGGTATATTATTGGATTGGGGTTTGTTATTATCATTATTATTAGAGGTGTCACCTGGATTAAAAGGGTTGGGTGGTGTTACATGAGTAGCTTAAGTCTGTGGCTTGAAGACTAGGGGTATGAGAGTGGCCTTGGTCATAGTGGAACTCAAAGATGCTAAGAACAAAGGAGAGACATGGTGTAGAGACTGTAGTGGACTCAAGACTATGTGGATTGTGTAGACCAAGAATAGAGACTACTGTATAGGGCACTAGGGTATAAGTACTATAATAGAACATCATAGAAGGTGGACAATTAAGCCATTGTTAGAGAGATGGCTGTGAAGTGATAAGTGTCCCAGAATAATAGTAATAAATAGAATAAGAGATTATAAAGCAATAAGTGCTGTGGAACTGGAGAACACCACCAAGAGAAAGTAAATGTCCTGATATTGAATGAAGAAAGGTGATTAGTACTAGAGAATGGAGATGGATAAGAGGAAAGTATAATGGAAAATATATAGAATTGTAACAATACCCCTTTTGTATACTAAAACCCCTGATTCCAGTACTCTACTTTTGAAAGGGGCCTCCAAAGATTGCCTCTACCTGTTGAATGGTATAATGTTCATATGGACAATTATCTTGGATGTGCTTAGTCTCATTACAAGTGGAGCAAACTTGTCTAGGGCAAAAGTGAGGTCCATGTCCCCAATTCTGGCAGTAGAAGCACTGGGTTTATAAGCAAGAATGAGCATTATATCCTGGGGCCAAGGTATGATAGGTTGGACATTGGTATTGTGAGCAGTTTGTTTAATAATGACCCCTATCTCTGTACTGAAAGCAGATAGTGGTGTTAGAGGCTGGCTATTGGTGTACAGGAAAGGTTAGAGCTTGTGAGGGAGAGAAAAGGACTCATTGTCCATTGAGGAGGGTGAGAAGAAAGCTATGATTAGCAGCAATGATGTTCAAGTCAAGGATGTAGGTGGTTAGATCTAGAGAGTCCTTGGAGTCCATGAACATAATGGATGTGGACAGAGACATAGTGGATGATAAAGAAGGCAGTGGAGATGAAGCAATCCTGTTGGCTAGAGCAGGGATGAAAGCTGTGGGGGAGGAAGAGGTGGTAGTAGGTAAAAAAGGAGAAATGATGGTATTTGGAAGGGAAGTAATAGATTCAAGATAGTGATCTTGTTTCTGCAGCATGAGGGAGAGATATACTTAACAGAAGGTAGGAAAAATGAGATTAGAAGCAAGCATAGTAACATAAGTATTGAAATCAAAGAGATGGAGGATTAATAGAATTCATTCTGGGAGTTTGTTAATGGCTAATTATAGAGGAATACTGAACATAGAGGGAAGGTCTAACAGAGCACAACAATTATGGTAGTATTGAACATGAGCAGTTTCATGGAATAAGTATATCAGCTCCTGGGTGACTTCGTCATCCTGGTAAAGAAGAAGTGCCTTGACAGCATGGAGAAGCTGGGAGTCCACAAGAATGGCACTGTATAGGATGAATATGACTGAGGTGGGCAAGAAGGAGGGCTGCACATATGAGGATCTAAGACATGCATACCTAGATAGTGATGACAAGATGGATGAGGTGGATGAAAGCATTTTCTAGGATGATATGAGTGGTGGAATCAATGGGCATCCAATGACAAGGGGGGAAAGTAGCAGCCCAATATATGGTGACAGTGGCAGTGGCAAGGAGAATGAGGCAGAGGAGAATGATGGAGGTGATAAGCTGGTAGTTGATGTAATTCATGGTGGGTCCTGGTTACTGCAGTTGATGGTGGTGTTTATACTCTGTCAAAATAGAGGTTGTGTGGTAGAGATTAACCTCAGGTTTTTAAGTGTTTTCTGATGGAATCTAGCCTTTTCATTTGATGAGGTAGCAATAACAACCAGGGGTCCCTTTGTGAGCCAAGATGGCCTTGACTTCATATTCTTCATCATCATCTATAATTTCTGGTGGAGATTCCAGGAATAACAGACCATGGGCTTTGGTTTGTTTGAAAGAGAAAAGAAGGGAAGTGTGGAACATATTATGAATCTTCCAAGATTTGGGGAGTTTGAGATAATAGACTAGGGTTAATAAGACTTGAAGGATCTCAAAGGGTCCTACTCACTTGGATGCTAGTTTCCTAGAGGGGAATGGAATGCAGAGGTGGGTGGCTTTCAGCCATATCTTATCCCCAACTTTCCAAGGGGAGAACTTGTGAGTTTGGTGTTTAGTCATGGCTAGTCTAGTGGAATTATGAGCTGCTAATGTCTTGTGCCTTGCTTTGACCAGAGACTCCATTCTGAAAGAGAATGTGAGGATGAACATCTTTGTGAGGGTAGAGAAAGCTCAGGGTTCATAGCCTATTATTAAGCTGAATGGGGATTTCTGAGTGGACAAGTGGGGGCAAGAGTTATGCTGAAACTCAGTGGTGGTAGGGAACTTAGCCCATTTGTAGGGGTTGTTGCCACAGAAAATTTGGAGGTAGATCTCCATTTCCTAATTGGTTCTTTTTGTTTGACTGTTTATCTGTGGATGATATGTGGTGAATAGTTTAACATTGTAGTAAAGCAGTCTGGCTAGCTCTTAAGCAAGGGCAGAGGCAAACTATGGTTTCTAATCTGAGATGATAGAGTCCTATACTCCAAACTGTTTAAATATGTGATTATGGAAGAGACAAGCTACCCCTAACACATCAATGGTTTTGTGACAAGGGATGAGAATTACCCCCTTTATAAGCCTATGGTCAACCATGACCATGATGGAGTCAAACCCCTCTGATATGGGCAGATTAGTAACAAAATTGATAGAGAGTTGCTTGAATGGAAGGGTGGCAATAAAAGGAATAGGTGCCAGTGGTGGTGTGATAGAATGAGTGTTAGTCTTAGACATCTAACAAACAGCACAACCATTGATGAAGTTTTTAATGAATGTTGCTAGACCTAGCCACCAGAAGTCTCTTTCTAGTAGGGTCTTGATATGAAATTGGCCCACATACCCAGTGGTAGGCAAGAAGTGAATGGTATGGAGTAGGAAGGAATAATGTTCTGGGAAAACATATAACCTTTCTCTATAGAACAGATGACCATTATTGAACTTCCAGTCTAATACAGCTGATCTGGAGAACAATAGAAAATCTAGTTGTAGAGCTTTGAGTGTCTGTAGGACAATGGAGTCAGAGGCTAAGGAGGATCAAATCTTATGAAGAAGCACAGTGTCAAGGGCTTGAATGATGACTGGTTCAGAATTATGGCTGTGTTACTGTTATCATTGGAGGTGTTTAGTAGGGAACATCATGACAGAGCATCTGCTGGTTCCATTTTGATACCAGGGGTGACCTGCCATACAAGATCAAAATCCTGTAGGAAGAGGAACCAATAAGCTTGGCACCTAAATAGCTTCCTGGAATCCCAAATGTAGAACAAGTTTTTATGATTTGTGATGATAGAGACTGGGTGTATAGAGCCAGAAAGGTATTGCCTCCATTCTTCCAATACTAGAATGACCACAAGTAACTCCTGATTATAGATGTCATAATTTTGTTCTGCAGGGGAGAAGGTCTTGAAGAAGTAAGCACAGAGGTGGAGGTTGCTATTTACATTCTTCTAAAGCAGTATGGATCTAGCTGCTAGAAGTGACACATTAGTCATGATGGAGAAGGGTTTACTAGTGTTAGGGAGTACAAAAACTAGGGCAGATATAAATGCATCTTTAAGTATCTCAAAGGTGGTCTGTTGCTGGGGAGTCCACTTTCATAACTCATTCTTCTGAGTAAGGAGGATAAGTGGGAAGACAATGTTTGAGAAGTTAGGGATGAATTTTCAATAGAAGTTGATGAACCCCAAGAAGCTGTGAATTCCTTTGACAGATGTGGGTGGTTGCCATTCCCTGATGGCACTAAGCTTTACTGGGTCCATCTTTAACTCTCCCTGGCTAATGATCATTCCAAGGTATTTTATGGTGGGGGTGTCAAATGAGCACTTCAACAATTTCAGGGACAGCTTGTGTTCTCTCAGATGATTGAACATCAGTTTAGTGTATTGGTGGTGTAGTACAAGATCATCCTTTGTGTGAATTCTGATATCATCCATATAAATTTTTAGCCAGCCCTCAACTAGTAGATTGGCAAAGATGTGGTTCATGAATGCTTGGAACATGAAGGGGCATTACAAAACCTAAAGAACATCACAGTGGGTTCATAGAGTCTAAGAGAAGTGATGAAGGCAGCCTTCCATTGGATGTTGTTATATTCCAAACATATGTCTAGTTTGGTAAACAGCATAGATTCTTTCATGTTGTCAATGAGATCAAAGATGAGGGGCAGAGGATAGACATTGCAAATGGTGTGTAAGTTAAGATATTAGTAGTCTTGACAAGGACATAGTGTGCCATCCTTCTTGGGAACAAAGAAGAATAGAGAGGCTTGTAGGGATTTTGAGGGGAGAATGTGACTGGTTGTTAGATTCTCATTAACAAAGGTTTTGCATGCTTCCTTCTTCTTTGGGTTCAAAGAGTACACCTTAGCTATCTTTAGAAGAAATGAGAGCTTCAGGTCAATGATGTGGTCATAAGAGTGATGAGGGGGTAGGGCATTGAATATGGGTTTGAAGAATATGTCTTTATATTCTTTACATCACTCTGGAAGTATGGTAGTCTGGGGGGGATTTTCCTGTATGAGCTGAGTTGAGATGGTGACCTTGTTTAGACTCTCTTCAAGGTGTTCCTGTGGGAGCAGAAGGGATTTTGACCTCCAGTCAACCTAAAGATTCCACTTCCACAGCCAAGGCATCCCAAGAATCATCTGCTTCTTGTCAAGTTCAAGGGCAAGTAGATCTACATTGTCTGTGAAGTTCTTGTGTATAAGCTCTGCTTTGAGCTTTACCCAGATGGTGCCATGGTGGTTTTTGATTCCATCAACATTCCAGACCTTTATGGATTTCTTAAGGGCTTTTACATCCATGTGAAGGAGGGGAACCAGAGAGGAATCAAAGAAGTTGCCTGTGGCCCTGCTATCAATTAATGCAATGGTTTTAATGGTTTTAGACTGCACTTGGAGGCAAATGAGGATTCTGATTGTTCTATAGCTAGGCAGTTCTACTAATATATGGGAGGGAGACATTAATATATCCTCTTCTTTTAAAAAGATAATGCAGGAGTTTGGTCATCAGAGAAGTCCTCATAGCATGCTTAAAGGACCTGAAGGATCTTGTCCTTATTCTTCCCCTGAGTTTGAAGTTGTTGAACAAATGTCTGCAAAGTAAGGAGAGTGGGGATGTAAGAGGGTGTGATTCAGGAGTAACTATGGGGGCTGTGGTAATGACCTGAGATGGAATAGTGATGGTAGTGGTGGCAATAGTCTGGGTCTAGGGGTTATGAGGATTGGAGCAGCATTGGGTGGCATTGTGGCCAGTACACTGGCATTAGAAGTAATGTTCTTCCCTGATGCATTTGGCATATTCCTGGGAGATTAACTTGGTAAGTTGCACTGCATCAACATCCATGACATTGGAATCTTTGGGGGTTCTAGGAAGGGAAGGGGCAGTCTTGCCCATCTTTAAGGCATTGATGTATGCTTGCTGGATGTAGAAGGTCTTGGCTTTTTCAAGCCATTTCTCAATGAGGGTGGGGACTTTGTTCATAGACAGGATTATGATGGCAAGCCTCTGGTTAAGGCCAAGAAAGAATGAATCTATGAGCATGATGTGGTTAGTGATTTTAGCTCTGGTGGCAAGATTCTAAAATTCAGTGATATACTGCTGAAAACCATCATTCATCTCCCCATTGGGCTTATGGGTGAATTTTTGCACTAGCTTAGAGAGTGCAAGATGGGCAGTGGCTTTGGTGTCAAAGGGGAAAAAGGTTCCCTTGAAGTTCTTGATGAACTTATTAAAGGTCTTTTTGGAGGTAAGCATGGTGGCATCCACAAGTTTGTCATATCATATTTCAGAAAAGGAGATTCCTCAACCCTTACTAAGTTTATTGAGTGTGGTCATGATCTTGGTGTTGTCATTAGCATAGAGCATGGGGTTGATAGAGAAGTAGGCCTTCATGGCCTTAATTCAGTGAGTGGTGTTATCTGAATTATTTGAGAAGTTGGCAGGGAGGGCCACCTTGAGTTTAGTAGCATGGATAGACATAGGGATGACTGAAAATGGAGTGTGAGTGGAAAATAATGGGATCTGTGAATGCAAGGGTGCAAAAGGAGTTCCAGATCTAAAGTGCAAGGGGGTTTCTATGGGGATAATGTGGAGAGATCTAGAGAGTTGCCTAGATTTGAAGGCAGGAGATGCTAGAGGTATAGGTTCTGAGTCAGAGTCAGAGTCTGGATGGTCAAAGAGTTCATGGGCACAATGGAGGGGGGTCTCTGGAATATGGTGGTTTAGTGGGGGTGCATTCAACTCTTGGAGAAGAGGAATGTAGGGAGATTCTTGGTCTTTTGTTACACTAGTAGCTTAAGTCTGTGGCTTAGAGACTATGGGTACAAGAGTGGCCTTGGTCACAGTGGAACTTGAAGGTGCTAAGAACAAAGAGGGGATATAGTGCAGAGACTATAGCAGACTCAAGACTACATGGATTGCATAGACCAAGAATAGAGACTACTGTACAAGACACTAGAGTATAAGTACTATGATAGAACATCATAGAAGATGGGGGAATATAAACAACTAAGCTGTCATCAGAGAGACAGCTGTGGAGTAATGAGTGTCTCAGGATAATGGTACTAAATAGAACAAGAGATCATAAAGCAATGAGTGCTGTGAAACTGGAGAACACCACCAAGAGAAAGTAAATGTTCTGATATTAAATGAAGAAAGATGGTTGGTACTGGGGAATGGAAATGGATAAGAGGAAAGTGTAATGGAAAACATATAGAATCATAACAAAGATGAATGCTGAGTAGTATGTGGATATCTTAAAGAACAATTTGCTTTTTAGCATGGAGAAAAGTGGAATTTTTTAAAAGGATTTTATCTTTCAATAGGACAATAATTCCAAGCACACCTTCAAAAAGGCCAAGGAGTGAATGTAGGCCAATGATATCACTCTTCTTGATTGGCCTCCACAGTCTTCAGACCTCAATTCCATAGTTCTGAACATCTTTAGCATCACATTAAAAAACAACTTTGTTAATATCCAACACAAGCTAAGAAAGTTTGGGAAATATAGGATAGGGTTGTTAAAGTATGGGAAGAAATAAAGCCAGAAGTGTATTAGGGGTTGATTGAAAGTATGCCTAGAAAGATAGCAGCAGTAATGAAGACCAAAGGTGGCCATACCAAGTATTAGAAATTCATTTACCATATTTATAAAGTATACTCACATAATTGTCTCAATGAATACCAGTTTTAAATCACATGTATCTCCATGGTTATTGATGCAAATTACATAATTCTTTTATTTACATTTAGTCAAGGGGGTCTACTATCTTTCATACACCAACACTTTGTTGTAACTGTTCCTTATACAAGCCTATCACTTAGGCCTTCTCCTGCCTTTTTTCAAATCCATTTCTTGTCATTTGAGTCAAGGCATTTAATTTTGATCTCATCTAACCATATGACTGCTTTTAGTCCTCTTGTCACATACTGGTTCAACTCTGGCACTCTGGTGATATCTCCAACATATCTCTGGTGTGATCTCTTTAATACTCCTCTATTTTTTTTCTCAAACATTTGACTTGTAGAACTTTCTAGTTACTTCTTTTCTAGATTTTTCCAACCAGTGCCCCACTTAGGAACATATAGTGGCTCAAAGAATTGTTCCAATATTGGGCCATTTTGAACAAATGGGTCAATTGCCAAAGATATGGAACAAACAAGATCAAACACTTGCAGGGTCAAAGATAGTACTTGCTCTTGGCATTCTAACACCACTTAGATCATGTCATTTGGTTGTCATGGCACTGAGATATAGTCATTTTAAAATGACATATCATTGAGACACTTATTTGAGCATCATTTTAGATCTAGACTTTTAGTATTTAGTGGGCCCTCCTTTGGCCCTTATTACTGCCTCTATCCTTCTAGGCATACTTTCAATCAATCTTTGACACTCCTCAACCTCAATCTTGCCCCACTCCACCACAATTCTCTTCCAAAGCTCCCATACTCCTTTTGATGGTCTTGGATAGCTGTTAAGCTTTTTTTTTAAGATTTGCCAGAGATGCTCAATAGGACTAAGGTCTGGAGACTAAGCTGGCCAATTCAGAAGCTTGATCCTATAGGAGTCAAGCCAATCCTAAGCTCTTTTTGAGGAGTGCTTGGGGTTATTATTCTGCTGAAAGATTATGCTCTCCTCAGAAATCCCAGAACTCTCCATGCTGGGAAGCAGATTGTCCTTGTCACATACTGGTCCAACTCTGGTACTCTGGTGTCATCTCCAACACATCTCCGGCACAATATCCATGATACCCTTTCACCTAGTTTCTCAAACATTCGATTCATAGATTCTTTTAGTTAGTTCTACTTCTGCTTCTCCGGTATCTGTTTTCCCGAACTCCATCTTACTTATTCAATTACTTATCCTTATTCATACCTTACAAATCTCCTCCATTCTGTTACTAATCTAGTGCAACTCCATAGTATAAATACTGTACTTCCAATCTGTACATTCTCCAGTTTGAATATCAACTTAGTCTCCTCTAGACAACTTCAACTTCAAGCCTAGTGCTCATCTGACCCCTAACCCCGA
>JBBPUB010000157.1:0-26850 GCA_038094415.1 Xerocomus alliaceus | reverse complement strand
GATGAGATAGAAGAGGAGAGGGCAGAATTGATGAGCTAGGTGGCTTGAACAGCATTTTCAGCCTTTTCAGTGGTAATACTAGAGATAATCCTTCTCTTGTCAATAGGGAAAAGCTTGGAAGGATGTTCTAGCTTGATGTTTTCCTTCTCTGAAAGGTATTCTTTGGTGACTCTAGCCACAGTAGACTTTTCCAGACCAGTTTGAGAGAAGATTTGACAAATAGAGAGACCAGATTCAGATAGAGAGAGAATATTGGCTTTAAGAGAAGTAGAAATAGCTTTTATGATGATATTGATTATCTGAGTGGGTTGTGTATTATTTATACATCTTAGAATTATGTCATTTACATCACCAATCAGGGTTAAGGCATAGCATCCATCAGAAGCTGTCATATTCTTATATTATTTACTAAATAATCAATTACAACATGATGCTCAAATAAGTGTTCCAATGACATGTTATTTTAAAATGGGCATAGCTCAATGGCATGACAACCAAATCATATGATCCAAGTTGAGTTAGGAAGCCTAGAGTAAGTACTACCTTCACTTATGCAGGTGTTTGGCCTTTTTTAGTCTCTATCACTGGCAATTTACCAATCTTTTCAAAATGTACCAACATTGGGACACTTTTTTGAGCCACTGTATACTATAGAGTCCAGATGGATTAGTAATGGAATGTGACAGGTTGTCAAAGATGAAACAGATAAGTAATGATATATCAAAGTTGAAGACAGGTTACGGACATGCCCAAGACAGGTTGGAGACAAATGTTGGGCTATCATACTAAGTGAAACACCTGCTTGAAGAAACTAAGAATGAGACTAACTAGAAGAAGATCATATGAATCAAGAATATAAGAGACAAGATAAGAGATATCTAGAAGATTGTACCAGAGATTGTGCTAAAGATCATACCAGAGAGTACCAAAGTACTAGAGTTGGAGTGGTATGTAACAGTATCCCCCTCTTAGGCCTGAACCCCTAAAGGCTGTTAGCCAGTAGATAATATAGAGTAGTGGAGTCCAAATTTCATTGGTTCCTGATTTATAAGTCCAGTTAGCCTGTGGTTGCACCTTAACATCAAATCAACACCATGTCTGGAATCCAACAACCATATGCCAACATCAAGGAGTAGGACAATGCCTGTCTTGCAGAGTGCAAGGATGACAATGATGTGTTGTGGAACATAAAGATGGTAGAGTAGAGGTGGAGAGTGAAGGCAAGAAAGAAAGAGAAGATATGGAGGAAGGCAGAGGAGGAGATGAGGAAGAAGGCAGAGATGGTGGCATCAGAGGTATGGAGAGCAGAGCAGGTGCAGAAGGCAGCAGAGGAGGCCATGAAAAAAAGAGTAAGTGTTGCCCCCATAGGAGCTAAACAGAACTGACCAACCATAGATAGCAAAGGTGACTGCTTAGTAGAGCTAGAGCAAGGGAAAGATGTGGGCATGGAGCAGGTCTCCTATATGCCAGAGGTACAATGAATGTGGGCTCAAGTGTTAGCTTAGGCTGAGCAAGTCAACCTCATGTGTGGAGTGCTATGAGGTGAAGGCAAAGTGTGAGCAGCCTAGAGAGGAGAAGCCAGAGCAGTGGAGGAAGAGGGCCATTATGAAAGTGAAGAGGCCAGCAAAGAGGGAAAGAACAGAGGAGAGTAGTACCATAGCTAGGCCTAGTGGCTCAGAAGGTTCAGCTTTAGAGTGGATGGAGGCCCTCCAGGGCATTTCAGAGTTGATTAAAGGACTTTAGAAGATGGTTAGGTTACAGACAAGATGGTAGATTCACCAGATACAGGTGGTGGAGGAGCTGGTGCAGTTGAAGGTGGGGGAGGTGTATGGGTTGAATATAGACATGGACATGGAGGTGCAGAGCAGAGGAAGAGGTGGTAATGGAGTTGGTGGAGTTGGGGGTAAAGAAGAAGGAGGTAATGAGGAGGGAGTTCATGGAGGAGGAGTTGGGGAGTGAGTATGAGTTGGAGGTGTAGTGTAGATAGAAGAACATCACAGGTAACTATAATAGACATGTGTTGGCTATATGGAGTGAGATCAAATGAAGCAATCAAGCAGAGTAAGGTCCAGGCTTGTCCAGGTACTACAGATGAAAGTCATCAACAAGTTTAAAGGCATGTTCAAGCTCCATGGCTAGAAGCCAGGAGGTCTCATCTTCAGTACCTTTGTAGTCAGACCAGCATACCAAGTATAACAGTTTGCAATGTCTTCACCTATAATCAATCTTTGAATCAAAAATTTCCACTATTTCATACTCCAATTTGCCTTCAATCTCAACCAGAGGTGGTGGAGCCTAAGTCTGATCCAGAATTGTGTTCAGAACTAAAGGTTCTAATTAGAATACATGAAAGACTGAATGTATGGACTTCATAGTAACTGGAAGTCAGAGTGTGAAGGAGTGCATACCAGCTTGGATGATAATAGTATAAGACTTTAAGTTTTTCTTTGATAATTTTTTAAAGGGGCATATGGATTGGAAGTACTTACCCTTGATAAAAACCTGGTCACCCACCTTAAAGTCTGGTGCCAGAGTTTGCTTGGTGTCAGTAGGACCTTGGTATCATTTCTAAGTGGCAGCAATCTCTTTATGGAGGTAGGAATGAAGGAAGTTAAGGTCAATGAAGTATTCTCATGCTCTGGCAGAGATGAGGTCTCTCTCTGGATGTACTGTTAAGTTCAGATGGCAGCCCTTGTTAGCAAAGAAGGGAGAAACTTCAGTGGTTACATTTAAAGCATTGTTATATGTGAACTCCACTAAGGAAAGGAGTTTGGACCAGTTGTCCTATTGATAATTACAATAGACTCAAAGGTACTGTTTCAGAGTCTGGTTCATATACTCTGTTTGACCATTTCTCTCCAGATGGTAACCAGAGGTGAAGTGAAGCTGAATGTCAAGAGCTTTTCCAAGTGAGTAGAAGAAGTGAGAGACAAACTCCAAACCTTGATCAGAGATGATGTGAAAGGAAACTCCATGCTTGGAAAAGACATAAAGGAGGAAGAGTTTTGTAAGCTTTGAAGATGTCATCTTATCATCAGTCAGAATGAATATATATTGCTTGAAAAGGCAATCAACAATGACTAGGATGGTGGTGTGTCTGGAGGATACAGGAAGTTGTTCAATAAAGTCCATAAATATGGTGTTTCACAGCTTCTCAGGAATTGGGAGCTGTTTTAGGAGTCCATAGGACTTATGTCTAGGAACCTTGGCTCTAGCACAGGCTGTGCAAGAAGAGACATACTCCTTGACAAATGTTTAGATGCCTGGCCAGGTATATTCTTGATGGATTAGCTTTAAGGTGCAATTTTGTTCAAAATGTCCAGATAGCAGATGATCATGCTTATATCAGAGCACATGAAGTCAGAGGTTGTCAGCATCTGAAACATAGATACAATTATCCAAACAGAGGAAACCATTGAAGTCAACAGACCAGCAAGAATCAGAGTCAGAGTCAGAGAGGTGGATAGCAGCAATGGAGTTGGACAGGAGAGCAGAGAGAATATCACTATGAAGTGACTCAATGTTGAAGAGGGTGCTGGCCCAGAGAACTGGAGCTGTAAGGTAAGTAGTCTGTAGGAATGCAGCAAGCTATTTCTGAGTAAAAATAGAGCAGAAGTTGTGGGGATTGATGTGAGCATAGTCCTTATTCCCCTCTTTGGGGTAGACATCCTAGTGTCTAGTAAGGGCATTGGGCTTGGCTTCAAGACATCCAGGGCAGAAACAAACAAACATATTAAACTAGGAAAGGAACTCTGACCACCAGGTCTACTGGCAAGTTAGGAGCTTGGTAGTGGTGAAATACTCCAGATTTTTGTGATTAGTGATGATGTTAACTGGAGTTCCAGAATCTTTAAGGTAGTGGCACCAAGTCTGAAATGCCTCATGAATGGTGAGTAGCTCTTGTCATGGGTGTCATAATTGAGCTCTAGAAAATGGAGCATCTAAGAGTAGTAAGTGACTGGCCAGATTTCCTTATCCATACAATGGATTGAAAGGATACCAGCAATAGCATAGTTGGAGGTGTCAGTTTCTACTATGATCAGAGTGTCCAGAACCTAGTGGATAAGTATTAGAGCAAAGATAAAGGCATCCTTAAGTGTCTGGAAGGTGGAATGACAGTCATTGAAGAAGTTCCATAGAGTACCCTTATGTGTGAGTCAGGTCAGGGGAATAATGATATTAGAGTAGTTATAAATAAAACACCTGTAGAAATTTGCAAAACTCAAGAAGGACTGGATGTCCTTGACTTTCTAAGGCTTGGGCCAATCCATAATCACTTTAACCTTTTCCAGAGACATGATAAGTCTAGAGGAAGAGAGTTAGTATTCAAGATAATCACTGGAGTTAGTATGGAATTTGTATTTATTTGAGCAGGTGTAAAGTCCATGTTTGCAAAGTCAATGGAGTACCTCCTGGACATGCTCCTTATGGAAGGCCTTGTTTGTGGAGTAGATGAGAATGTTGTTGAGATAGACTATAATACAAACATCTAACAGATCAGCAAAGATGGTGTTGATGAACTGCTGGAAAGCTACTGGAGCAATGATAAGACTGAATGGCATGACTAGCCATTCATATGAGCCATATTGGGTTCAAAACAAAGTCTTCCATTCATCTTCCTCAGCAATGCAGACCAGGTGGTACATATGTCAGAGGTTAATTTTGGTGTAGATCTTAGCTTGGCTTGGAGTGTCTAGAAGGTTGAAGATGTAGGGAAGGAAATAGCAGTCTTTCTTTATGATCTTGTTAAGTCCTCAGAAGTTGATGCAAAGGCAGAGCAAACTATTCTTCTTGTGGATAAAAAGGACTAGAGCAGTATGGGTGGAAGAGAAGTGTTACATGAGTAGCCAAGATCTACTACTTGGGGCAAAGGTCTTCAAGTCTTGGCAAAGCACCAGAGGGCTTGAGAGTATAGAGAGATGAAGGACATGGTGCAAGGGCTGCAGTGGACTTGAGACTATGTGTTATTGCATAGACCAAGAATGGAGAACTATGATATAGAATGTGATAGACTATATACCGTGATAGAAGGTAATAGAATTAGAGGAAATAGAGATAACTAAGCCATTACAAGAGAAATGGCTACTGAATGAGTAAGCATCCTAACAGACTAGTAACCAATAGAAACATAGTTAAAGGGAAAGAAGAGTGGCAGAATGAATGGATACTACAAAAAGAAAATACCTATCCTCATAAGTAAAGAAGAATGGAGGAAGGTATATGGAACAGCAATGACAAGAAGAAATAAGTGATGGAAGATATAGAAAATTGTAACAAGAAGGGACAAATAAACCCATTAGCTAGGTGTTTGTTAAGGAATGTTCAGAGTGACTCAAGCTTAGAGGCAGAAAGGGAGTACATGGTGCCCAATGAAGGTGATGCACCTTCTTTCAGATTGATTTTAAGATCATGTTTGTAGTGTGGAGCAAGCTTAGAGGCCTTGCTTTTGCTAAAGACATCTGTGAAGTTATGGTAGTCTAAAGAGACTTCAGAGAGATCAACAGGATTCAGAGTTGTGGAAGACACATGGAGTTGGATATTCTTAGGGCAGAGTTGTAGGCTAAACTGTATAGAGCTCTGAAGACATCAGGCCAATGCAAAGGCAGGTGCATTGATCAGTGCAATGGGTGGGGCCTTGCAGTCACAGAAACATGGTGGATCAAAGGATGTGGGGTCAGCCAGAAAAGGTAAGTCCAGAGGCTGTAGGGTAGAGCTTGAAGTTGCTGGCATGGTCTGTTCAAATGAGCAGAACAAGATACTGCTTGAAACCCAGTCAATCAATGAATTGTAGCAGGTGAGCCAGTTGTGTCCTAGCACAGAAGAACAGGATTCCTCCAGTAGAGTGATGTAGAACATTGTTAAAGTGATGTTATCAGTTTCAAAATGGATAGAAAGGTTAATAGCATGAGTAATGGTGGAGTTGGATGTTCCATTGAAAAGCTGGAGTTTGAGTGGAGGAACAGAGTATGAGAAAAGTCTGTGATCATTAATGAATGAGGTATCTATAAAACAATTGAAAGATCTGGAGTCTATGAGTGCAGAAAAGGTTGAAATATTATAGAAAAGGACTAAAATGAAAGGCATGAGGGAGTGGGGATTTGAGAGAGCAGATGTGTTGAGTTGGACCTCCTTAGATGCATGAGCAGAGTCAATGCAACCTTGAGTCTATGTAGAGTTTATGAGGCTGCTAACTATTTTGTTGTCTCTATGCTAGAGACCTCCAGTTTGACTTCTGGAGTTGTGGTCATAGCTGTGTGAGCCTTGAATGTCCAGAATGATGACTTTGGGCACTCTTTAGCCTTGTGACTGGCTTGACCACAAAACATGCACAGATTGTTATTGAAGCAATGCTTTTGCTCAACTACTGTAAGCTTGCCATTCTTACCTAGCTTGGACAACAAGTTGGATTTAGGGGCCACAGAGGCTCTGAAGTTGGAGTTACTGCCAGAGTTGGGGGCCTTAGAGTCCTTCACAGAACTCCTAGGCTTGGAGTCTAAGGTGAAAGTGGATGAAGATGGGACTATGGATGTAGTGGTCTTGGAATTACCATTTTTGAAGTTAGACCCAGAAATCTTGTTGGCCCTAGAAATCTCTTCCCTATGTTTTCAATAGCAATGGTTGATTTGCTATGCTAAAGTGCAAAGGTCATGGAGGTTGCCCAGTTTATCAAGCCAAAACAACTCATTCTTGATGTGATCAGAAAGTCTAATGTAGAAACTATAGCAGAGCACTCTGGGACCCCATTTCTGGACTTGGCTCACCAGATGGTTCCACTAGACTATGTAGTTGGAGATGCATTGGGAATCCTTCATGTGGAGTTGCTCAAGCTGAGCCTCTACATCACCAATGAGATTATGCAGACTGAAGTTAGACTGAAGTTTATATAGAAACACTTTCCAGCTGATCATCCAGAGTGAATGGAGCTCCAGAGGTTTGCTGCCAAGAAGGTCCAGCTTAATATATTTAAGGGCAACTCCCTTAAGATAGGACTGTGCAAAAGTGACTTTGGTATGATCATGATGGAAAGGCTTGGGATTGGCTTGGAAATTCAACTTGCACTGGACAATAAAGGAATGGAGTTTCTGAGGATCCAGTCCATTGAATGGGTCTGGCTTTTGGACTTTGGTTTTAGAAGTGTTGAAGAACTTACAGTGGCTCAAAAAAGTGTTTCAATGTTGGGCCATTTTGAACAAATGGGTCAATTGCCAAAGATATAAAATAAACAAGATCAAACACTTGTAATATCAAAGATAGTATTTGCTCTTGGCATTCTAACACCACTTAGATCATGTCATTTGGTTGTTATGGCACCAAGATATAGTCATTTTAAAATGACATGTCATTGGAACACTTATTTGAGCATCATTTTAGATCTAGACTTTTAGTACTTAGTGGGCCCTCCTTTGGCCCTTATCACTGCCTCTAACCTTCTAAGCATACTTTGAATCAATTTTTAACACTCCTCAACCTCAATCTTGCCCCACTCCACCACAATTCTCTCCCAAAGCTCTCATACTCCTTTTGATGGTCTTGAGTAGCTGTTGAGCTTTTTTTTCAAGATTTGCCAGAGATGCTTAATAGAACTAAGGTCTGGAGACTGACCTGGCCAATCCAGAAGCTTGATCCTATGAGAGTCAAGCCAATCCTGAGCTCTTTTTGAGGAGTGCTTGAGGTCATTATTCTACTAAAAGATTATGCTCTTCTCAGAAATCCCAGAACTTTCCATGCTGGAAAGCAGATTGTTCTTCAAAATGATGACATATTGGTCAGCATTTATCTAACCCTCTACCTCTACCAGAATCCCCACACCATTCCAACCCATACATCCCCAAACCATCAAGGAATCTCCTTCAAACTTTACTGTCCCTTGAATCTCCTTATTCTGCAAAGGCTCACCTGCCACTTTCCATACATACTTTCTTCCATCTGATCCAATTCTATTGATCTTTGTCTCATCAGACCAAATGACCCTAGTCTAGTCCTCTACAGTTCAGTTTTGGTACTTAAGAGCAAAAGTAAGCCTTTGTTTTTTATGCTTGAGTGACAAGTAAGGCTTCTTTTTCTTAACCACAGCCTTAAGAGAAGCAGACTTAAGCACATTGTGAACAGTCTGGGAGGAGATGGGAGAGGGGGGGTAGAATCAATGAGATGGGTAGCCTGGATAGCATTTTCAGCCTTTCTAGTGGTAATACTAGTGACAATTCTTTTTCTATCAGTAGGGGAAAGCTTAGAAGGATGCCCTAGCTTAATGTTTTCCTTATCTGGAAGGAATTCCTTGATGACCCTGGCCACAGTAGACTTTCCTAGGCTAGTCTAAGAGGAAATATTATGAATAAAGAGGCCAGATTCAGTGAGAGAGAGGATATTGGCTTTAGTAGAGGTAGAAATGGATTTCATGGTAATAATGAAGTAGCTAAATAGCACATCATCTTTATATACCCCATATTTACATAAGTCACCAGGGTTAAGGCATAGCATCCATCAGAAGCTGTCAAAGTCTTATGTTATTTATCAAATTATGAATGATAGCATAATGCTCAAATAAGTGTTTCAATGACATGCCATTTTAAAATGGCTATATCTTGATGCCATGACCACCAAATGACATGATCTAAGTGGTGTTAGAATGCCAAGAGCAAGTACTATCTTTGACCCTGCAAGTGTTTGATCTTATTTGTCCCATATCTTTGGCAATTGACCCATTTGTCCAAGATGGCCCAACATTGGGACACTTTTTTGAGCCACTATAGATATAATAACCATGTTCATTTTGTCCAGTGATAAATGTTTTGATGAGATCCTCAGAAGATGAAGTACTGGTCTAAAGCATTTGTTCTATGCTTATGATGACCACATCATTTATATAAACATAAGGACTTGAGGAAGCTTGTGTATAATCAGGTGAATACTTTCCTAGAGAAATTATTCAAGCAAGAATTAAAATAGACATATAAAAAAAGAAGGCATACTTACCAATGATATGGTCATTGATCTGAAGAAATGTATCATAATCTTCTGTGATGCCTACTAGAACAACATGGTTCATGATATTAATGGAAGGGTCCAGGTAAAACATCTAACTGAATAAGAGTAGGAGATAATATCCATAATCTCAAAAAAAGATCCATAATCCAGGATAATGGTAGAGCTCTTTTACAATTTCATATGAATTATGATCCTGTTGAAGACTCTTCAAAATAGGACCTTCTTCATAATCATCATATAATCTATTAAAGTATTTTCACCAACAACCCTCATATATAGGAAAAGAGATGGCTGGAGTGGGTCAAGGAAAATAAAACATGTATTCAATAGTCTAGTCTTCAACATGCTTTTGTTTTCTAATAGCATTAATCAAGTCTTTGATGGCTGGCTCCTCTCTTTCATGCACAGTCTGAGGTGGAAGAAGATCTCTTGCTCTTGCTCTGCTTACATAAGAATATCATCTAAGAAGCATTTCAAGATGCTGAGATTTGGAATGAATAGTGGATTGATGATTATCTTCATCTTCCTAAGTGTTAATGATATTAGAATTAGTTGAAAAGCTAGGGCATGTAGAATTCTGCCTTGCATTGGCTCTCTAGCATACAAGACAATTTGAAGTGACCACATTAAGTTCCTGAACAATAGTAGCATGTTGTTTTCCAGAAATCTCTTGCTAAACTCAAGTGATAACATCTCAACTAACAATGTTGGTGTCATCCCATTGTGCCCATATGTTCCTATGAGGAAGAGCAGTAGAGATTAGATAACAGCAGTTCTTCCAGCTTCTTTAGCAATCCTTCATTACCCTTATAAGCATTCAAAGTCAAAGATGATGGCCACAAGGAATGGAGGAAATGTAAGTAACATCATTAGCATTCCATACACTAGGGTTTATGATGGACTCCATCACAAAGGATGCAATGGATCCACAGTCATAGCCATTTTGAATCCAATTATATACCTGTACATTAATCTAATCAGGTTCTATAGAATTATAGCTGTGAAGGGCAGCAATATGTCTTTAATAAAGGGATCCATTCCATCTATTCCAATCATTCAGTTCTTGATTATAATGAAAATCTGGTATTTTTAAAAAAGCCCCAGAGATGTGTCTTTCAATAACAATAGCCTGATTGACTTGATAGTTAAAGATGACAATGAAAAACTGATCTGCAACAAGAGCAATAAAAGCCACTGGATTTGTAGCATTTCCAAAAAGAGAGTTAAACAAATGATGCTGCTGAAACAACTGAATCTCTTGATAATTGGGCAAGAAAAGAGTACCAGCAGAAATAGAAGGGATGATAGAGAAAAGGTCCACATAATGAATGTATGTTCTTTTCAAAACAGAATATCACAGAGATAGCAGATGGAAGTTAAGAACACTTGCATTAATCTAGGTTTGATGTTTTAATGTATATAGATTTTGATATGTAATAATCCACATAGTAGGTTTTATAAGAGAGCATACTATGAATGTACATTAAGATTGGTCAATAGATCATACTGTATCTACAAAAACATACTAATAATGTAGTTCTGTAATGGTTCATCATCATTCAATCTTAATGAAATAGGGGAAGAAAAATGAGAGTCTAAATAGACATTCTTATCTACAAAGTCACTAGTAGAGTTACTGGAGTTATTACCATCCTAATTCTTGAAATGATTTCCATCAAAGTCCAGATCATCCATCATAAACTGGACTTTCTAATACATCAAGTCAAGAGCTTGCTTATTGAATTCTTCATTAGTATTCTTATTCTTCTCTATTTGATCCTAATTAAGACTTAAATAGTCCAACATGGCCTTACATTCCTAGTACACCTGTTGGATTTTATTGCCCTGAGATTCATCTCTGTCCTCTTTATCTATATTTTCTTCCAAAGCTTTCTGAAAATTAGATTCAGAAAGCTTTTTATTCTTCATCATCTTTTTGCACTGTTTATATACAAATTGTAGCTCATCATCAATAATAGAAGACTCTAAATCAAAACTTTTAGAATCAGAATCTCTGGTTATCTGCCAAGAACAGAAATTATTTATAACATAAAGATAGAAGGATGACAATGAGGAGGAGAAGAAGAAGAAGGAGAAGGAGAAAGAACTTGGATTATATCCAATAAAGAATGGCTTAATTTGACTTGAAACAATATTGAAGTGTTACTGAGATGTCATAATGGTTATAATATAAGGGCAATTGGATGAAAAAAATACAAGTTGAGTAGCATTAATAATTGAATAGAATAGATAAGCCAAGTGGTGCATAAATAAGGTAAATATGTAATTAAGTGCTAATAGCTACCAATTATATAAAGTATAGCCATATATCAGTGCTCTGCTCCTTTAAAATTGAACTAAGCAAAAACAGAGATGATGTGAGAATTTTAGACCCTTTCTTTTAACTTCAGTCATGTTATTCCCTTCATCCAAGTAAGAATTTGCCTCTTTTTCATCAAGTATAAGACTAAAAGGTAGGCTTTTGTCCTTTAAAAAAAGCTAAAAAGATTAACCACTCCATTAAAACAAATAACCAGTCTAATGAATGCAGAGGAGATAGTGCTTAATGAAAAGCAAAAGATATCAGAGAATATGGTCCACATTTTCAAGAGAGGTAATAGGTAATATATAATTAGATTCTAGTAAGAAATACTAATAGAGGTTCAAATGTTAGAGTTGTGGTAAAAGGTCAAGGTGATGTTCTTTGATATAGAGTTTTCCAAGACATCAGAGTTCAACATCTAAAAAGGAACAGTCATATATGTCCATAGTCCAATCCAATAAAAAACTATTATCACAAAAGGCATGGATTACCATCCAGTGGTACTATTCAAAGTCAAACATATCTAGCAGAGAGTGAGTTAAATCACACACTTTATGGAATAGTCTAATGAAGACAATATCAGCATCAATATAAATATGGGAAAGATGAAATTGATTATATCTGACCATACAGATATTATTGCTTTAGAGCAGATTGTATGTGTGTTATTTTGAAACTCTTTGAGGGTCAAACATATTTTAATAATAAAACAGCTCTAGCAGATATTATGGACTTTGCAAAGGACAATGAATGTGGTACATTCATTGGATAGAATGACCTCTATACATGTTGGTCAATAAAGGCTCTGAAGGGAAAACAAGTACTAAAAGTGGATTAATCCAATGTTCTCTAATATTAACCATTCAAATGCTAGTCTTTAGAAAACCTTCAATCCTTGCCTAGTGTGCAAAAAAGCCTATAATTCAGATTGAGACAAGCAACACTACTACCATGGATGTAACACCTGGCTTTATTGCACTTGTTTAAAAAGTTTACTAAAAGACAGCACATAAATAAAGGAGATTATTCTTCAAACAGGCAAAAATGCAGATATTTTATTGGACCCAGACCTTGTTAAGCTATTGTGTAGACCAACATCCTGAGGGAAAAAACATGGTATTATAGGTAATGGAATGCAGACATTTGAAATTTGGTGAGAGCTTTGGAAAGCACTTAAAGCAGAAAAGCAAGACTTGAGAATAGGATGGAAGAATCACATTATAGCAGGTATGGTGAATGAAACAAAAAAGTCTTATGTTTATTACCAGTGCTCCATCTATTAGGGGCAGGGAAAAGAGTGGTATTTATAGATTATCTGGATCAATTTTTTTTTCTAGTCCACATTTCTATACCAAAATCACAAGACTCTTTTTACATTTCACATCCACCTGCTTCTTCTTCTGATTAATTTCCTTTATATAAAAACACAGTTGGGCAACATCTTATACAAAGCTATTCTATATACAATGTCAGAAGATATAATGCAACAAATAAAAAGAAATAATTATATATAAGCATGCTTGTTAATCTTGAGATCTGAAATAATGTGTGATACCCTTGATGAATTCACCTTGCTTGCCTTTCTTAAGATAGACAAAAAATATAAGAGCTGAGAAAACATATTAACATACCAATTTCCACACAAGGAATCTGAAGTTGACCTACCCTTTTGTCCACATCTATTACATTATACTTGATTTCTTCTGCTAAGGATTACACTGTCTGCACAAGACTTGTGAACAAGAATGACATGTCATCATTCTTTGTTTCAGACATAGTTAGGGGTGTGATTTGTGGTAAGGGTGGTGGTTGTGTGGAAGGTCCTACTATGATAGTCAGACACACCTTATAATGCATGTGAGGTTAGGTTTAACAAGGAGATATAGTGACTTTGACCATCTTATAACTGTGCTCTATCACCACATCAATGATAGGAGTGTTTTGAATAGGTATGACCTCTGTTGTAATGTATTTATACTGGCCTGCTTTTTTCTATTTTCTCTTTTCCTTTTTAATGCTTTCTTTGAAACATTCTCAAGGTTGCTCTATAAAGAAATGATTAGCATCAGCAGCTTTTTCAGACAGAGATAAAACACTCTCATTGTCCTTATTGTTGTCTGGGAAAATGGTGCAAGTTTTCTTTTTAAAATTTTTTTTCTTTTTCTTTTTCTTTTTTTTTCTATGCTTCTCTTGGATTATTCTCTAGGTTGCTTTACTGGCTGCATAGATTGGCCTTTTGTCTATATCACTCTATCTGAAATATTTTTATTCTACATAAGTTCTAGGTCTATAAGATATAGTATTTCATCATGGTCCTCCATATGCTAGTCTAACTGGCCCAGCTTCCCACCTAACTGATCAGTATTATAGTCATGGTTAATCTACATCTTCAAGCCTGTAGCACCAACCACATCCATGTCTGCAATCCCTGTTTCTATTGCATCCACCAACAAACTGGATAACTATATTAAATTATTGCTAGCTTGAAATCTAACTAAAGAAGAGCAAACAAATATTGTATTCTATGCAGATATATATGAAATACATTATTACTCACAGGGATGTGACTTCAACATTATAGTGGAATTGATAAAGCACCAGTTCATTATTGTCCTATTCACAACTGAAGTAGAGTATGTTGCTGCATGTGAGGCAGGCATGGAAATAGTTTGGATACACAAGCTAATGCAGGAACTTGGTTTTGAAGTTAATGGTGCATTCATATTACATATGAACAATCAGTCTGCAATTCAGGTTGCAAAACATTTAGAGCATTATGGGAGAATAAAGCACTTGAATTTGCACTGGTATTGGCTTAGGGATATTGTGGATGAAGGCATTATATCTCCCTCATTTGTTCCAACAGTAGAGATGTCTGCTAATCTATTGACAAAGGCATTGTCTAGAGTTAAGATAGAGCATTTCTATAAGATGCTAGAAATTGATAAAGTCAGTTAATTGAGAGATATGCACAATTAGGGGGGAGTGTTAGAGTTATTGATTGCATATTTACTAGATACTTAGTGTTATAGTTATCAATTACACATTTTCTACCTTTTAAGGTATAAGTAGTGCTCAATCTGAATATGGTTGATTATTTATATTTATATATATTGTTACTATGCTCTATACAAGCCTTGGAGTTCACTGTTTATGCTTTTCAGTTTCTAATAGTGAACTCTAGGTAAAGTGTACTTAGTTCTATTTCAATATAAAAGTTTCTGATGGTAAACTCCAGCTATGTGGATTCCAGCTGTTAACAGGCTAGTGTAAATGTTCTGATGTTGTGATGCATTACTAATATACTACTAATATACTACTAATATACTACTGACACACTATTAATGTATTACTAATGTACTACTGAATTACTACTAATATACCACTAATATTCTACTTGTTATGGTTTTCTTTCTACACCATGATCTTTTTCTAATTTTACTCCTCTATCTCTAGTAGATATTACCAATGGTCTTCTTCTATAAAAAAGGTTACTTTCTATGTATTCTTGAATCTGATTTCACAGTGTTTTTTTTTTTGTATAGATAGCCTTCTATAATTTGTAGTCACATGAACTCTTCTTCTGGATAGCAACATGTCTCATAATGGCTTAGTATCCCTGTATATTCCATTATGTTCTATAGTGTTCTTCTGCACTATTTATACCGTAAGCCTATATTAGCACTAGATTCTTGGTCTATAGAATAAAATATAGTCTTGAGTTTGATGCCTTATGCACTGTGAACCTCTAGATTGCTTTTCAAGAGCCCTTGACTCCTTTCTCATTCTTAGATCTATTGGATTTTTCTTGACTCTAAGCAGTAGACTTGAGCTACTTGCATAACAAAAGACCAAGAATCTCCTTCATTCCTTCTATTTAAAAGCAGAACACTCTCTCCCTCTCTTCCCCTCCCCTCCTTCTCTAAAAAAAAAATTATATTTCAAAAATCCTCTTGCTGTGCCTATAGGCCTCTAGACTCTGACTTAGAACCTTCACTTCTAGCATTCCCTATCTCTCAATCTTAAAGAACTCTAGGCTGCTCCTATATAGTTTCAATCACAGTACAATTTAAGCTTATTCCTTTAGATTGGCTATCAGACTTTCTCAAGCCAGCATATATTTAGTACCTACTCAAAGATAGAAGAATGAAAACTATTGTAGTAATGTGGATGGGGCTGCTGAAAATTATCCTTGCTTCAACTAAAGCAAAGAGGGTAATTTGAAAATGCCTCATCAGTTTCAGTTTCAGTTAGCTGATATTTATCTACTAGACTATGGGATGACTTGTAAGATCACTTGGCTGATTTATTAGCACTCTTTCATGACATTGATAGGCTGAGAGTACAATTAATGCAGCTATAGTAACTGTTCTTATGATATAACTAATGTTGTACAAATATTGGTAATAAAGCTTATAATTATTCTACCCATATGTGTTAAGATTGGTCACTCCAGTCCTCTGGAAGGAAGTCTAAGGAAACAGGAGTAGGAGCAGAGTAGCAGAGTGGAGGGGTAAGTTTTGGCACAGGACTTATGTGTTGTGCCTTGTGTAGGTTTGACTTTTCAGAAAAGGGAAGTAAGAGTAGAAAGGAAGACAACTGAAGTTATCCAAATCAATAATCAGACTAAAGAGTGTACAACAAAGTAACTACAATATTTATACTACTGGAGTTGTATCGCATTACTAATGGAGTAGCTGTAGAACAGGATGATGAGTAAGATAGGAAAAAAAAATCCAGAGCTGTGTACTGGAGATACAATATACTGGACTGTGCATTTAAGAATGAAGATTCAATGAAGTGGACAGACATAGCCAATTAGAGAACAAGGATTAACATAAAAGAAAATATCACATGGGTCCAGATGTTCTACTCACATGAATGAAGGAGATCACTCCAGAGGAGTTGAGGAGTTGAATGTGGAGTTTTGGAGTAGAGATGGCATATAACAATATGACTTTATATCTAGGGTTCTATAGACCATTTAACCATTTAACCATTACATAAGCATTTAACTTTATATAAGCATTCAACCACTAAACTTTAGATATGCATTTAACCATTCAGTTATTAGATAAGTGTTTAACTTTATATAAGCATTTAACTAGTTGAATAGTTAAATGGTTAGGATTAAATGGTCTGATTAAATAGTTAAACAGTTTGGTTAAATAGTTAAATGGTTAAACAGTCTGGTTAAATGGTTAAATGGTCTGGTTAAGTGGTTAAATGGTTTGATTAAATGGTTGAACAATATGATTGGATAATATGATTGAATAGCTAAATGGTATGGTTAAACAGCTGAATGCTATAGTTGAACAGTTGAATGGTATGGTTAAATGGCTAAGCAGTATAGTTGAATAGTTGAACTATATGGTTAAACAGCCAAACAGCTAAGTGGTATAATTAAATGATTAAACAGTATAGTTGAACAGTATGGTTAAACAGCTGAATAATATGATTAAATGGCTGAATAGTATAGTTAAATGGCTAAATGGTATAATTGAACAGCTGAACAGTATGGTTAAATGGCTAAATGGTATGGTTAAATGGCTAAATGATATGGTTAAATGACTAAACAGTATGGTTAAATGGCTGAATAGTATAGTTGAATAGTTAAACATATGGTTGAATAGCTGAATGGTATGGTTTAATGGCTAAACAGCACAGTTGAATGATATGATTGAACAGTTGAATGATATGGCTGAATGGTCAAATGACATGGTTAAATGGTTAGGGTTAAATGTTATGGTCAAAGAGTATGATTAAACAGCTGGTGTCTTGAGTTCATAAGATCAGACCTATAACATTAGCTCACACAGTGCCCTTTAGACAATCATCTGTAGTAATAGTAGACTATTCATTTTTGGAGACCTTATCAATAAATCTAATTTATTGTGGCTTATATTTTGTCATTCTGCCAATAAACTTGGTAGAGTTAGCACAAAGCTTACTGCACTCCTTGGCATACATTTGACCTTCTTCTGGCTCACATTTGCATGCTTGAGCTCCTAAAGAATGGTGGTAAAGTGGACAGATAAATCAGTTACAGTAACTTCCAAAACCATTCTAATAACTAACCCTAATACAGGGCACAAAGCACCCTGCAATCACATGTGGGAATTTCACTTAGCTTTGATAAAAACAGATAAAGTACAAACTCTTGGCTACAAACTAATCCTTGGATTATTTGATTTGACCCTGGGGTTGCTAAGATATGATCATTTTAAGACAATAATACCATTGAAATAGTTTTGGGACTTTCAATATTCAATACAAAATACTTGTCATATTGATGTTATTTGCCATTGTTTGGTCTTACAAACAAAGATATATATATCTTGGTCATGTCTGAGTTGAAAATTATTCCCACACTTCTTAACTTTTTATTTCTATTATTATATAATCTCTCTCTGCTCCTCAAAAGAGAACCATTCTTGCCTAGCTGGATGCTGGTCATTTTGTTTGCTCTATTGTATCCAGCACTGGTATGGGCATTGCTACCATATCTAGACTTCACTTTAAGGAGCATTTTAACCTTTAAAAGTCTGTTGAAGGTCATTCTTTCAAGCTTTCTTCTGTTAATATTCACCATGCTATTTATCTTATCACTACTCATAAGGCAGAGAATGCTATCCAGATGACCAAAGCCCTCTCCACCATCATTAACAAGCCTCTCCATTCTAATACTCTTTATTGTCACTTGAAAAAATCTAAGATAAAAGCTGTAGTTAAGGCCAAATGTCCTTTTCTTTCTAAGAAGCATTGCAAGGCCCATTTGGACTTTGCTACTGCTTATCAACATTGGACTGTAGAGAATTGAAAAAGGGTAATATGATCAGATGAGACCAAAATTAACAGATTGGGATTAGATGGGCACAAATGGATGTGAAAAAGCCAGATGAAGGCCTTAGTGATAGGCTGATACAAGTAACAGTTAAGTTTGAAGAAGGTTCTGTGATGGTATGGGGGTATATGACTTGGAATAGAGTTGGCCATGCTGTTGAAATTGAGAGTAGGATGAATGGAGATCTTTACCTTCAAATTTTGAAGGATAAATTACTGAATATTCTTTAGTATTATGATCACAATCCTCCTGACATTATCTTTTAGCAGGACAATGACCCCAAGCATACTTGCAAAAAGGTAAAGGAGTGGCTAGAAGAGCAGGATTTTGAGACTATGGTATGGACTGCATAGTCTCCTGACTTAAACCCCATTGAGCATCTCTGGAGTTACCTTAAAAGAAGGCTAGCAGAGTATAAAGAACCTTCTAATGGAATTCTTTAGTTGTAGAAGAGAATTCAGATGGTATGAAAGGAGATACTAGTAAAGGAGTGTTAGAAGTTAATTGAGAGCATGCCTAGAAGGATTCAAGCAGTGCTCAAGACCAGAGGAGGATATATCAAGTACTAATACATATCAAATATCTTGACATTTATCAAAGTTCCAAAACTATTTTAATGGTATTGTTGTTTTAAAATGGTTATATCTCAACAACCCATGGGTCAAATCATATGATCCAAGGGTCAGTTTATGGCCAAGAGTTTGTACTTTTTTGGTCCCACCAAAGCTAAGCAAAATTCCCACATGTGATTGTAGGGTGCTTCATGCCCTACATTAGGATTAGTTATTGAAATAGTTTTGGAAGTCACTGTATCAGGACTGATTTGACAGTTGACTGTGGTGTTGTGCTATTACTTTATAAATTTTTCTAATAGATTTATTATAAAAATGCCATAAAATTATGTCAAAGGCTGGTTTGATATTCAGAAATCAAACAAACTTTTGGAGGTTGACATTCTATTTTTAGACTGGCCAAAGAGCAAGGCAACAATGACATCTGTTCAATGTATGTAACTATGTACAATACAAAAAAGGAGGAGAGGGAAGGAATGCTTAATTCCAACACTTTTTTATAATTTGTGAAAATGTATCAAGAAGATGCAGAGACAGAGGGTATGAATGCTAGAAAACAAGCAGAAGTTCAGGACAAAGTACAAAAACCATGCTCATGATGTCATCATGCTTTACTCTACATAACTTCTAGCCACAAAGGGTGTAATAGCATCACATCACATCTTTGTCCATTTAAAAGGTGATGTCAGATGGTAGGACATTTATGTGGCTATTGCTACAAGATTAAAATTGCATGCCCCATAAATTAAAAAGTGGCACATGTGCTATAACTTGCCTACAAGTTGCCCATTTCTAAGCCTCTTGCTTCTGTTTCTTAAAAATAACAACCACTGGTGATGATTCTAGAATTGCAGGAGCAGATCTGATTGCCTTTATAAATGCTGCCCAGATGCTTGAAGGAAATTTGCTACCCAACTTAGTGGTATTGTTAATTGTGACTGCCCATAGCATGTTGAAAACAAGAGCTTGTGTATGGACCATAACTGTGGCTGGTCCTGTGAAGATGACTATGAAGTCTAACATGTTTCTTTAATCTATGTAAGTACTTTGCTATGGTATATTGTAAGTACATCACTACTCACTGCTTCATCAATTTTATGGCCTTCTTTTTTCTTTATAGAACATGTACTATTGATCCTAGAGCAATAATGACCAATTCTCTCCATCTGCTATGTAAGAATGCAGCCTCCTAGAACCACTCTTCTACTTTTGATCTGCTCATTTGAAAGACATAGATATTGCCCTTCTAAAAATAAATAAAGAATGTTGGGGAGCATACTGTATGCTGGTATATTTTCTTGACTACCATAAAAGAGGGCCCTGGTAGTAAGGCTTGAAGGTGTTTCCACAATGACCATACAGTTTGCTAGGCAGCCCAATTCAATTGCCCAAGAAAGAAAGTTCACAGCAGATTGCATGTTCAACATCACTGGTCTATTTTCTCCAACCTTCAGCAAAATATACATGAGAACCAGCTGAGCAATGTAAAGGGAATGTAAACTGGCCATTATTGTTAAAAGAATAAACTGACTGCAAAGACTCAAACTTTCAGAGTGTGCAGCAAATTCATTCTTAAATTCAGCCTTTAAGGCATGTTATAAACACATATGTGCTGTGTCTTCTGGTGTGATATAAATGAAAATCAAGAACCAGATGATTTTGAAGTGTTTTTGTCCACTATAACCCTAGAAATCATATTGAATATTGCATGAGCATATCCAAGAGTTCTGTCTCAGGCCATGGCTTATCTCTTTCATCAACCAAAGCCATGTATAGTGGGGATAGATAAACTCAAATACTGAACCTACATGGATGGACATGCAATCTTAAACAGTGTTTCTAGGCTACTCACAGACCTTTGCTTCATAAGCAACATAAGTGCATAGTATTTGATCACAGTAACCACAAAAGTTGCAATACTAGCCATATGGAACCAGCAGCATTGTGATCAAAGAGATCATCTGATTAGATGCTATGATAGAGTTTGGATTAGCATTTCACACATGCAGAGATAATTGATACACTATCATCCATTTGCACATCCTCTACTGGAGGATTCTGAATGTTATTAGCTGGATTTTGAATCACATTCAAAGATCCAGCCTTGCTAAGGCCATTAGTCACAGCAGAGATATATGCCTGTCTAATTTTGGTTAGTTTAAACAATATGGCTACAAGATGGAAGAAAAGGTTATTTAGGCTAAAAACAAATTCACATTCAAACTATATATAGTGAGAAAAAAGAAGAAAAAAGAAAAACATTCTCATTCTTGAACCTTCATCAATGGTACTAGAGCCAGGTGGTGGTCCCCACTTTGAAAATTGGTAAAACCACAAAAGATTGAATTATTTTCAAAAGTGGATAACAAAGCAGAGTATTGTAGGATAAAGCTTAACAGATGGATATGTAAGGCAGCAACAAAGGCCATGAAAGCCTAGTAGTAGTATAACTAATTGGCTCTGAAAAGTAACAAGCAAGCTTAACAATGTATATTAGGAATGTGATAAATGGCTTAAATGGTGGAAAGTGCTGCAACACAAGATCACAGCCATAGGACTTTTGCAAAGTCAATGCATGGAGAGAAATTTAGAAAGAAAAAAAAAAAAGCATAGGTTCTCTTCCAGCACTAGCTCTATTGAATTAACAATATGGCATGAATAACATTATTTAGATGGAAAGTAAGCTACACATGCCATTCTTTCTCTTTAGTAATTCTGATGAAGACATCCTATAGCTGCAGAGATGGCAGATGTTTATATTAAAAAATGTTGGGCAAGATGCTATTTAATCTGAACAGCAGTCCACTAACATCTGCAAGCTTGAGCACAGCCAATCTTCAATTACATAGTCTACAGGTCATCTGTACTCTACTGTTATTGTTTCTGATAATGAAGATATATGGAGATGGTCTGCAATCATTCTTTGTGCATGTAGTGAATTCAACAACCCAAGCTCTAAGTAGGGAATAGTGTAACCTGATCTGCCTGCATTGGACCTGCTCACCCCATTTCCTATAGATGATGACCATGTAGTTCATATGTAATAGATTAATGTCCCTTTTAATAATTCAGGATAGTGTTTATCAAATGCTGTTTGTTTTATTGATGCTGATCTCTTTGATTGCCTGGCTGATGGCATTTTTCATGTAGCTGGTGATTGTGAATGAACCTGTGAAAGCAAACATGAAATTGAACATATCCTTATAGTTGTTATAGTGTTATCACTGCAGAAAAAAAGCCAACAGAAAGAAAAACATACTGTTCCACCAGTCCTTTCAGGTTATTGAATTCATTTTCAACTCACACTACCAAAGAGCACAATGCTATAAAAAGTCCTCTTCAACCTCTATAGAAAAACAAAAAGTCATCATACTAGGCTAGATATTTGGAAGCCATAGTCAGATGAACAGCATAAAAGGCCTCCCTTATTGCCAAGGAGAATAATTCACCACAAAATTCTCTCAGCACCTCACTCACTGATGCTGTTTGTATCCTGGTTGAATCACCAGCCCATTGTATTTCTTTTATGAGGGTATCTGCATGTGTGTTAATAATAACAAAGCAGTTTGTAGGAATTTTTGCTCAAATTGAATGCAGTATTTGTTTTTTTCCTGCCTCTGCTTGTTTAAGGTATTGCTTCTATGCATTTACCTTTAATTGGATGTTGATGACTTCCAGCTATGAGGCAGTCTTGCATTCAGCAGTATGCAAATTAAAAATAAAAGTAAAAATAAAATTCAGATGACCTATATTATTTGATGATAATATATATTGATTTTGAAGGTCTAACTTCAGTGAGTCCAGGATGTGGCTGTTGAAGCTGCTGGCAAGCTTTATGCTAATCAGCACAAGCAGCCATGTCAGCTTCTTTCTTTGTATCCAATAAAGGCATACTGTTATAGTCACTTACTCCAACTCTGTATTGAAATTACAATAAAAAAGAGCAGCTTATAGGAAGGCCCTTTCTCTTAGACTTCAGACTTTGATGCCAGTTCTTTACATCACAGAAAATACAAAGGAAGTTGATTTCATGGGGTACTATTTCAAACTGGATGTAGCTACTTCTGAACTTTGTAGTCTATTTGCAAATGTAGACCCTGCAGTTATTATAGATCTTTCTCTCTTGTATGAAGTTTGCATAGAAGCAGTAGTGTTTCTTTACAATACTCATACAGTAATCTCAAAAACCCTTTCCATATTGGTCTCATTTGCAGTGTGTGATGCACACCACCTACTCCTGTGGAAATTTCACTTATTTTTGATGGGATTATAAATAGAGCATACTCTTGACTATCAAATTGGTCCCTGAGTCATGTGATAGAATTCACACAGTGTAGAGATATGATCATTTTAAAACAGTGATGTCATGAAAAGAATTTTTGCACTTTTGAATTGGTGACTAGGATCATGATTATATAGTAAAATAATTGGCTTTAATTGCTTGTAGAAACAAAGATATACATGCCAATAATATATCTGAGTTTAAAAAAGTTCACACACCCCTTAGTTTTCAACCACCATTATGGTTAGATCCCTCTTCCTTATTCAACAAAATTCTATTCTTTCTCTGCTTGATGCTGGCCAATCTGGTGAAGCCATTGCCAAGCAAACTGGTGTCAGTCCTTCTACTATATCCAAACTTTGCTCCAAGAGTCATTCTACTCTTTTCAAAGCTATGAGAGGTCATTCCTGCAAACTTTCTCCTACCAACATTTGCCATGCCCAATATTTTATCACCTCCAGCAAAGCTGAAGATGTTTTTCAAGTAATCAAAGCCCTCACCAACATTATAAACCAACCCCTCTCTACCAGTATAGTCCATCTTCACTTGAAAAAGTCTAGTATAAAGGCTATGGTCAAGTCCAAACATTTCATTCTCTGTGCTAGACATTGTAAGACTCATTTGGACTTTGCTTATGCTTATAAGGATTGGACTCTGGAGGATTGAAAGAAGGTGATATGGTCAGATGAGACCAAAATTAATCATCTAGAATCAGATAGATGCAAATAGGCATGAAAAAAAACAGGTGAGGGGCTCAGTGATAAGCTGGTATAAGGAACCCTCAAGTTTGGTGGTGATTTCTTGATGATATGAGGCTATATGACTTGAAAGGGGGTGGAACTTGCCATTAAGATTGATGGTAGGATGGATGGGGACCTTTACCTTTAGATTTTGAAGGATGAACTTTAGCAAACTCTGGAGTATTATGATTTTAATTCTCCTGACATTATTTTTCAGCAGAATAATGACCCCAAGCATACCTACAAAAGGGTCAAGGAGTGGTTAGAGGAGCAGAAATTTAGGACTATGGTCTGGCCTGCACAGTCTTCTGATCTAAACTCTATTGAGCACTTCTGGGGGTATCTCAAAAGAAGGCTTGCAGGATATGAAAACCCTTCTAGTGGAATTCATGAGTTGTGAAAAAGGGTTGAAGAGGGGTGTGAGGGAATACCAGTTGAGGAGTGTTAAAAACTAATTGAAAGCATGCCTAAAAGGATTCAAGCAGTGCTCAAAGCAAAAGAAGGCTATATCAAGTACTAATAATATTCAAATACTCTTGTAAATACAAAAGTGCAAAAACCCTTTCTATGACATCACTGTTTTAAAATGGTTATATCTTCACACCATGTGAATTATATCACATGACTCAGAGACCAATTTGATAGCCAGGTGTATATTTTATTTATAGCCCCACCAAGGCTAAGTGAAATTCCTATAGGGGTAGGCAGTGTGCATCATACACTGCAAATAAGGCCAATATGAAAAGGGTTTTTGAGATCACTATAGTTTTCTCAGTATTAGAAAGTGGGACTTTTTCAAAGAAGCATTGGTTAGGTGTTGGCAGACATATGCTTACTAGCTCACCATCAATGTCTATGTCACTAGGAGCACATTTATTACACTCACTTTGCATGTCTATTCTAGAACTTTCTAATTCTTGGGTACTCCTGCCTTTTTCATATGGCCAAGAAGGAATTCTAATAATAATCTTTTCTTTTTCTACTACTTTTAGCATCAGCATATGGTGGTAAAAGATCAGAGCAAGTTTAAGGCAAATACAGCATTTTAATGACTAAAAGAGGAGTGGCAACATGTTTTTAGCTAATGCCCACATGAGCAATAGGGCTTTTTAACATGTCTGATTCATGGTGATTGGTGGAGAAACAGCTGTATTGCTCCACACTATATATAGATAAGAGGGAAGGCATATGAATATAAATACAAAGAACACTTGGGTAGGGAAGTTTATATAGTCTAGTAGTAGAAATCATTGGCAATTTGGTGAAAGTTGTCTGTAGCACCCTCTTTACTTTGCATACCCCCATCCTGCCCATAGTAAAACTGAAATGCTTTGTTGACTTGCATCTCTAGAGGTATGCCTGGTTTGAAATGAATACTGTAGCAGCTTTCCTCAGGCATGTTGAGAACCAAGCAACTCTTGAAGGCAGTTGTGTGTGACAACAAGATTGATGCTACTATTTGTCTCTATGAAAGATTGCACAATTGCCTAAGTATTAAGATTGTTGATTATACCTTGATCTTCTTGTGCAAGTTTGCTACATCTGTTTCCAAGCAAGTAGGTACAACACACCTGTTTGGAACTTACAGTGGCACAGGCTCTGATTCTTCTTTAGTTAAACTGAATCTTTAACAAAAAATGTCAGCTCTATAATGAAAAAAGGTCCTAAGCTGCCCCATAGTCCATGCAATAGCATTTGAAACATATGTTATATGATCACTGAAATAAATGTTATTGTTTGTGATGAGAAAATGAACAACAGGCTCATGTCCCTCATGCCAGTGATCAGTAACCTTAACATTCTCTTCATATAGCAAGTCATCAAGTGATTTGAATTTCCTATTGTAAAAGTAATGTACAACATGCAGGAATATGTCATCAAAGCACTGTTTGAAGTTAAAGTGGTTGATGATGCCATTTACTCAAGTCTATGATAAAGAGACAGGAGGTGTGATTATATATGAATCAATGGTAAGCTTGAGGTTTTTTCATGCTAAGTGATTTGCCTCTACTTAGTAAGGTTGAATTTGCATATACAGATTAACTTACTAAAGACATGCTCATTCAATTGGTGGACCAGATCCAGAGAAAGGTTTTCCCTTATGCTCTCTGAAATCTCATAAATATCAGTTCAAAGCTAGTCCCATCATTCATAGATCAAGAATTCATCAAAAACATCCAGTTTATTATTCTTATTCTTTGATATTTGATGGCTCAGGAGCTCCTTGATAATGAGATATCAAACAATAGGATATTTGATTAGGCATGCTCTAGTGTTGATAATATAATCCTGGACAAGGTTGTTTGGTTGAACAAAAAGACAAGGGGGCTTTTTAAGTTTCTTGACCCATATCTTCTAGGTAGAAAGCCAGTAGACAATTGTGTAGTACAGCTAAATCCATGCATGCATGTACTGATGGAGAAGAGGAAGATATCTGAGTATTTCTTTTTTATTGAATGCCTTGATTTGACATCTATTATAGATTATGTCATCTGGATGACAATACCTTTCTTCTATTGGTATGCCATACAAAACTGCCTCTGGCTCTCAGGTGGTCTAGTCCTATAATATGATAAAGCTATTCTCTAATGAAATGCAGAATGTGGTAATCACTGCTCTGCAGTGCTAAAGTTGTTGAGATGTGTTCTGATGGACCTGTGTTCTATGTTATGCTGGATGATTCTATAGAATGTTTATCTTGTTTGTAAAGATTTGCCCTCATGCCTGATTTGGATATGTTTGTGCTAAGGGCAGTATAATCATGCTGACAAGACATGCAGGGCATATTGTGTGTGAAGATCTTTAGTTGCACAGCACTGCCTACTGCTTAGCTATATGCTTTTAGCATGCAGATAAATCAGTAGGGCAGCAACACATTCACTGATACTTTAATCAATGTGAAGGCTGTCTGTTTTCCTTATAGAAAGATTGTATTGAAATGTATGAGATATGAAGTTCTGCATTTATTATTTAGAGTATGCATGGTGGTGACTCTCCATCCCTTTCACTGCATCTACTTTTACCACTGCCCCCTAGTCTATTCATATATGCCTTAATTTATATGCTAAATCCACATTACTGTAATTAGCAGTTTATAAATGAAC
>JBBPUB010000156.1:0-26951 GCA_038094415.1 Xerocomus alliaceus | reverse complement strand
CTCAAACATAGCAGATGGGTTACTTAAGCTTATAATGCTGTGTAACCCTTTATCCTTTGATGTGAAACAGTCTCTGAGGTGATGAAGAAAGACTTGACAGTCCTTTATACTTTAGGGATGTCTGTTAGTGATATAGGTAAGGCATTCAAGTGAACAGGTAGTCTCTTCAACTAATCTGCATGCTCTCTTCAAGAGGATGTACTCACTTCAACTGATCTAAAAGGCTTTCCAATTGTGGCTTCCAAGTTATCCAAGGCTCTCTTTGGTTATATTGGCAGGGCTGAATTACACTATGTGCTAGGTACCTTTTTGGGCACATTCTTCTGAGCTCCAGAATTCATCATATCCTAGATAAGGCTCAATATATGGGAGATGTGTTGCCAGAAATGCCATACTCATTCAGCCTGCAAGCATCTGATCAGAAAGACTGTGTCTTATCAGGGGTGATGTCAGGATTAGCTCTGGGAGCTGAAGAGGATGTCATAGTTGAACTATTAGAGACTATGGCATTGAATGATGTCCTTAAACTGTGGTCCTGGGTAAACCAGGTAAGAACTCTTCTTAATGTTTGAATTGCCATTTCACTGACTATAGTTTGTGTTCCTCTACTCAACTCTGATAAGGCCACACTCTAAACTCTAATTGATTCTGACTAGTCCTAAGCATCAGCTATGGCTAACTGATCTACTAATTGCCTAGGGAGGCAAATTGGGGGTTGTCTCATGATGGATTGCTCAATATGCTGAGGGAATGACTGCAGTTGTTCCACTTCAAGCTATCAATGACAAAGTCACAATGAAATGCATCAACTTTCCAATCAACTGCATGCTACCATCCCTGATAGTGACCCTTCTATCTACAGAGTCTCTATACATAAGCTGTTCTCATCACCATAACCACTCACACCAATACTAGAAAATGATTTGGACAAGGGCCTGTTACAGTTATTGATTGCACAATGACTGGATAGATAGTGTTATAGTTATTGATTACACATTTTTACTATTTAGAGTATAAGCAGTGCTCAACCTGAATATGGTTGATTGTTTATGTTTGTAGATGTTGTTACCATGCTCTATACAAGCCTTGGAGTTCACTGTTTGTGATTCCCAGTTTCTAACAGTGAACTCCAGGTAATGAGTACTTAGTTCATCACAATATAATAGTTTCTAACAGTGAACTCCAGCTGTGTGGATTCCAGCTGTTAACAGGGCCACTATCTCAAATAGTATCGAAAAATGTTACCAAGTACATGTTAAATGAACTATGTACAACAGTTAATGTAGACGTCCCAACCAGCCCCTTGTGATGGGTGCACATTTGTGGATACCCTCATCTGGGTCAGATCCCCTGTCAACTTGAAAGTAGGTGTGACTTAAACCAAGGAATGGTCCATACTTGACAAGGAAGTATGAGTTCCTCTAGATGGTTAATCTGCTTATTTGGTTAGGCCTGACTTTCAAGCACTTTATAGTTAAGTGAGTTGTTCTATCATTCTCCTATCCCTGTTTTGTCTTGTTCCAGATTTGCTACAAAGACATACACATGTGTATCTCAAGTTGAAGGAGTCAAGAGACTCAAACATGTCACACACTTTTAATCTTGAAGCTGTGTTCACATTAGATAGAGCACTGACTCCACTTTTCTCATTTAGCCTTTTAGAGTCTCCACTTCTTATCAGGCCTGAACCCTTTTTAATTATAGGCCAGTCAGCTGGTACACAGTCTTTACCAATGACTCAGCAGCTTTTCGTGTAAATCTTGATGTGCTAATCAATTCCATGAACAAGTGGGTTGTAGTGTTACTATCCAGCATACAATACTGTTTGGGTCATTCTCCAACATGATCCCAGCCAAGGACAAAAATATGTGGAAGCTTAATATCCACCAGTCAAAATAGTGCTTAAGAAAAATTTGACATCCATATGTTATGACAGTAAGTAACAACACTCTAGTACTTACTATATATTGCAACAGGCAGTTCATTGCACAGACTTCTAGAAATGTATTGGGTATGTTTACAGAATTCTCATTTTTGTGGTCTTTTCCATTTATGGTCTGCTATACCCCTGATGACATGTTTCCCATGACTTCTCATCTCTTTTCTGTTATTTGCACACTCTTCACTTCTCTTCAGATTGTGTTTCTTATTTTTGTTTTCAGTACCACTAGTAGCATCGAGTTCAGCAAGCACCACCTGTAATGTTTTCCTAACATTCCTTAGAATCCGTTTCTTGCCCAATCTTACAATCACTGCATGTTGTTTTTGCTCAGTAAGTATTACTTAAAGGGACAGTAAGTGTTCATTGTTCTAAGAAAAGCATAAGTAATTGGATCAGTTGGAATTATATCAGAGTAAACTGAACCTCAATGCTTCCTTCAATATACATTCTCTCATATTGCTTGAATACCTCATCCAATATCTCCAACATCTTTTTGTTGTCTTGGAAATCACTATTGTTCAATTTTCCTTTTGAATGATCACTTTTAAAGTTAGACTTGTTGGAATTCTTGACTTGCAGCATTAACATTAGATCGCTACATGTGATATATTAATGACAAGGCAATGATTAGTGTTACTTTGGTAACACTTTATAATCTCTTGTTGAACAGATTTGCATCAAGTTTTCTTTTCTTTCCTCAGTCTATTGCATCAAACAATAACTAAGGTATGTCTTTTGTCAGATTAGCCTACACACACACTTACAGAACCCTAAGATGCCTGTGTTAGGTTGCTATTAAGACTCAGACAGGAGAAGGAGTTGAGTCAGTGAAATGAGTGCAGGAGGCAGGATTGTAGATAACTGAGATGCTGGCTTGGGAAGGCTGAGCACAAAAGTACTAAATCAGATTAAGTCAGTATTCTTTAGACTGAAGTGGAACCAGAACAGAATGAATACCAAGGCAGTTGACAAGTAGGAATTAAAAAAAGAATAATAACACATACTTGTTCTCATCCTTATCAAGCCACCACTCAATGTGAGCATGCACATCCTTTGTCCTTGATCTAGATCCAATCATTTGTACCATGTGGACAATCAAGTCTGCTTGAACCTCAACAACATCTAAAGGATTGCCCAAATCCAAGATGGTTTTAACATCCATGTTACTACCTCTCATTTCCACATCTTCAAGTTTATCAGGTATAGTAGATGAGGGGTGTAACCTGACCAAGTCAATGTGCCTGTATCACCTCAGCAGATCTGAATTTGGTGGGTCACCATATGTATTAAACTGTAATGATATACATCAGTAGCATATATGTTGCCATATGATCCACCAATGGCATTGATGACAAGTGAGCAATATGACTAAACAAGGTGAAGCACACTTATAATCTGCTTGCCTCACTTTATGTTCTTTGTGGTAACCATTTGTAGTATAAGCGGTTCATAGAATAACCTTGCCTAAAGTCCATTAGTGGAGGTCAGGAGCAAATGAAAAAAAAAGTACATGCAAAATATAAGAGTGAACTCACATTTTCATTGCCCCATTTTGCATTCAGAAGGTCTGCCATCAGCACCATAGCCACATCTGAGGGGTTATCTTCCTTGTCATCCCCTAAATCCAACCCTTTATTGATATCATCATGTAGAGAAGGTTGAGTGCCATCAACATTTATTGAAGATTCAATTGAGGCAGAATCTCCAACTTCATTTGCATTACTCCCAACTACCTCACCATCAGGCTCCACATCATTATCATCTGTCCAATGACTGACTGTAAAGCTGCATGATAGAATATGACTCCTAGCACAGTGGTATGCATCAAGAGAATACCATTTCTCATGATGAGATGGTGGGAATAGGGCAAGGGATGTCTAGGGACAAGAGTTGAAACAAGTAGAACTCCAATAAAACAGAATCTTCACTAACCTTGATAGCCAGAACAAGCTTCCCAGAGTATGTGCATTCTGCATCATCCTAGCCTATCTTGTCCATCTATTGCATAGCACATAACAAAAATCATAAGCATCACAATATCCAACATCAGTTTAAATAAACACTGACTGAGTTGATTGACAGACCTATCACAGATGTCCCTTCAAGCTCTGCAAGCTCTTTTGCACTCCAAAACATTGGGGTATCAAAGGTTGTTGGGAGAGTGTGTATATATGGTCCCCATTTCATTTGTATGTCATTTTGACTCTCATATATCCATGCATCCTCCCACATCATACATAATATTAATCCAACCCAACCTTTGTGCAGTTTATATGCACACCATGCATCAAAGCCAAAGAAAGTAGGAAGAGGTGATGTTTGGGTTGAAAGTGTGAGTGTGCACAGAAGAGTGAAAAGTGTATATCCTTTCTGTTAGCTCCATATTGTTTCATTCAATGGTTAATCCAAATTAATGATATAAGGTGATCATCAGCAACTTATCAACAGCCTGAGGAATCAATAATATGCTTACCAGAATATCACACAATCCAATAGTCCCACATCCAGAACAAGGAAATTCTATGATATCTATCACCATTAGATTGATAAGTCCTTTATTCTCCTGGAACCATTTCACAAATGTGTCAATGTTCACATCATTCATTATAACACATGTTGGGCTGTTGTGTTGAACTTGAGGGTTAGCACTTCAGCACTTAGCTATACAAATGGCACCATACATTTGTTTTTGTGGTTAATGATACTTAGTCGGATGAACTTGTTGTAGGGGAAGTACACCATTCTTAATGATGATGCCATTTTGGTTGCTCTTAGGCCACTCAAGCAGCAAGAACCTCATGATGAGTGCTGTGTTAGATGTAGTGCCAAATAGACTGAACTGGGCTTCAAACTCAAGAAGAAGGTATCCAGCAACTCTGGCAGTAATGAGTTTCCCCTCCACCTCTTTCTTTGCCAGTTTTGATAGTATGTGATTGATGAGGGCATATGCTTCTGCTTGCAGTGTAGGTGTTGTAGCAATTAGACTCAGCAGTCCATCCTAGTTCCTTGATTTGATCAACTGCAGGAAGTGCAAATGTTTTGATGGTCACAATGGGGCAGGCAGTTTTGTGGCTGACTAAGCACATTGTAAAGGCACACTGTTCATGCCACAGTAGCACAACATTGTTTTTTTCCTGTCTTACACACAGGAAATTATAACACAAGGCACATGGCATGTCTGCTTAGAATATCAAGCTAACCATTGCACTGCAAGCACCATGTGACATGGAATATCCCTTGAGATTCTTGACCTGTTTCAATTTTGCCATTGTTTCTGGGTGGTATGAAGAGATGAGTTGCTGATTCTGTCCAAGCAGGTTGTTATCCCATCAATAAAGGGAATAGATTAGAGCAGTGTACTATTGCAATCTCTATTCCTGCCTTGATCTGCTTCATCATCTAGCCTTTAACAAGTCTGACATTCACCACCTCATTCCAACTAAGCACCTATATGACAGACATCAGTAATATGATTTCCTTGCTCTCAATAAGTTCCAGGAGAAACTGAAAGTCTGGTTGGTTTGCAATAAGAAGTGCAGGCATGGACATGGGGAATTGAAGGACAAGTAAGTATAGATGTGGATTATCAGAACTGCACTTGCACAGAAGGTGACAATTCTGAATGGCCTATCAGAGATGTGCTACTCAAGTTGTGCTCCTTCATCCAGAATTGCAACACATCCTTATCTTCTTCCAAAATAGAATTAGTTCAGACATGTAGCAGTGGGTTATGCAAGCATTAAAAGGCCTGTGATTATACTGTTTCATCCATCTTTCAATGATCTCTCACTCATGTACTCATCCTCTGCTCAGGCCCCATATTGGTCTCTCTCAATATCTTCATTGAGGTAGAGCTCTGGCAGCATATTCCATATTGTAGCCTTGGATCCATTTTTCTGCCTCTTACATCCTCATCTCCACCAATAGCAAGAGAATCTGACTCTACTGCCCCCATCATCCAGTGTCTGTCCACTCTGCTACTGGGCCGCCCAATCATTTTGAGAAAGGTCATAAGACATCCAGAGTGGTCCACAAAGTGGGCAAAGAAAGGCATTGGAAAGGGTCAGTGAGGCTGTATTTTTGGGCTGCTTGTAGATTGTGCATGGAGCATGAGGAACTGAGTGCTAGGACCATTAGCTAATGCAGTAGTCACATCTTTCTCACCTTCCTTGTTCTTCAATTTCTTTCCAGCTCCATCACTGCCCATCAGTGTAGAAGGTACTGCAGATACTCTTGGAAGGGCAAGTAAAGCCAATCTTGGACAACAGGATTCCTTGAGATGGCATTTCATGGTAACATTCCTTTTTTAATCTTATTGTATTTCAAGTATAGTACTACTCTTCTGGCCCCCTGACTTCTAGACTTATAAGCAGTGAATCATTACAATGGTTAGAGTTTAGTAAGGAGGAATGAAGTGCATAAAGTGTGCTGAGTTTCAATGAGTGGTAGGGAGAGCCAAAAGTTGGCAATAGTAAAGACTCGGTGAAGTTTTGCACACCTATTTCAACATATTATGTCTCATTAGGTCAACTATATCAGTAGAAACCATCATAATGACCTATCACTTATAAGCCTAGAAGTCAGGAGACCAGGAGAGTAGTACTATACTTGGAATACAATAAGATCAAAAAAGGAATGTTACCATGCAATGCTGTCTTAAGGAAATCCCATTGTCCAAAATTAGCATTTCTTTCTTTATCCCCTTATCCTTTGATATCATAGTCTTGGAACACTTATCACACTCCATAGCCATTTCTCTTACAACAGCTTAGTTATCCCTTCTTCCATTACCTTTTATACTTTTCCATTATAAAATATATACTGTCGCATCCTATATAGTAGTCCTTATTCTTGGCCTATGCAATTATATGTAGTCTTGAGTCTGCTGCAGTCTCTGCACTATGTCCCCTCTGTCCCACCACACCCTTCAAGTCCATAAGCACCTTTGAGTTCTCTGCTATCTAGTCAACCCTTGTATCCCTTATCATTTAGTAGCAGACTTAGGCTACTTGTGTAACACTCTGTTCCACCACACCCTTCAATTCCACAAGCACTGCCACCACTTCACCTTAGGCCACTGCCACCACTGCTACTACTACCACCCCCACTCCAATAGTTACACCTCCTCCTGCCCCTACTCTTTTTGCACTACAGACATTCATTCAACAACTCTACACCCAGGGAAAGAATAAGGGTGAGATCCTTCAAGTCCTCCAGGCCTGCTATAAGGATTTTCCTGATAAACAAGTTCCTATGTTATCTTTTTAGAAGGAGAGGGTGTGTTAACATCTCCCTCCCATGTATTAGTAGGACTGCCTAGCTATAGAACAATCAGAATCCCCATTCATCTTCAGGTCCAGTCCAAAACCATTGAAACCATTGCTCTTATTGATAGTGGAGCCACTAATAACTTTATCAACAAATTCCTTGTCCTCTACCTATGCCTTGGAGTCTATGCCCTCAAGGAACCCATACTCACCTGGAATGTGGACAGAACTGAGAATCACCATGGAACAATTAATACAAAGCTCAAAGCAAAACTCAACCATAAAGATTTCACAGATAATGTTGAACTACTTGTCCTCAGACTCAGCAAGAAGCAGGTAATCCTTAGGATGCCTTGGCTGCAAAAGTGGAATCCCCAGATTGACTAGAGAATGAAATCCCTTCTGCTCCCATAGGATCACCTCAAAGAGAGTCTAAACAAGATCACCATCTCAACTCAACTCACCCAGAAAAATCTTTCCAGGATTATCACACTCACAGAGTGGTGCAAGGAATATAAAGATGTATTCTCTGAATCCACATTCAATGTTCTACTCCCACATTATCCCTATGACCACACCATCAATCTAAAACCCTTGTTTCTTCCAAAAATAACTAAAGTATACCCCCTAAACCTGAAGGAAAAAGAAGCCTATAAGATGTTTGTCAATGAAAACTTGGCAACTGGTCACATACTCTTCTCAAAGTCCCCACAAGCCTTACCATTCTTCTTTATCCCAAAGAAGGATGGCACACTTCATCCCTGCTAGGATTATCAATATCTAAACTCACACACCATTTGCAATGCCTATCCCTTACTCCTCATCTCTGACCTCATCAACAACATGAAGGAGTCCACAATATTCACCAAACTCAATATCCAATAGAGGTATAACAATATTTGCATCCAAAAGAAGGATCAGTGGAAGGTAGCATTCATTACTCCCCTCAGACTCTATGAATCCATGGTAATGTTCTTCAGATTCTGCAATGCCACTTCTATGTTCCAAGCCTTCATGAACCACATCTTTGCTAATCTTCTAGTTGAAGGGTGGCTAAAGATTTATATGGATGATATTGGAATTCACACCAAGGACAATCTTATGTTACACCACCAATGCACCAAACATCTTCAACTTGCCCTGCTCCTTCTATGAGAAGCCAGGGCACTACCAGTGCATTTGTTGTGCATTGCAGTGTGCAAATAATCACTACAAGTCCTAGAAGCCAAAGAACAGGAAAGCAGACCAGTCTCAGTCAGCTAAACCAGCCTCAGAGACTACAGAGATGGTGGAGAAGGCCAGAAATGCAAGTCTTCATTCCAGTAATCCCTCTAATCCCTTTTCACCACTCTAACTCAATGCTGACCATGAATGAAATGTAGACTCAGGGACCACTTCTCATATGACCCCACATTGCCACTGGTTGCACAATTATGCACCAAAACACATTCCAATCAAGCTGGCAGATAATACAGTGGTCTATTCAGCTGGGGTAGGGTCTGTAGTATTCTATCCTATCATAAATGGGAAGAGATGTAGACAAGTCAAGTTTAGCAATGTTCTACATTTGCCAGAACTGTGCAATAATCATACCTCACTTGAAATTCATCCTTTATTGTTCATATCAATGCTACCCACATGATCTTCTCTTGAGCTTCTGGACCACTGCTTTTTGTTGCAACAATCAATAGCAACAATGCAGCATTCCTAGATGGCAAAACTGAGGCAGTTACTGAGTATGCACATCCTACAACCACTGTCCCACTGGATCTGTCCCTCTGGCATTGCAGATTTGTGCATCATTCCATGAGTGCAATTTGGTAACTGGTATGAAGCTGGAAAACAAATCCCTGCCAGATCCCATCTGTGAACCATGCCTTGCTGGCAAGATGCATTCCCTAGCTTGCAATCTCATGCTTCCAGGCCTCTAGAACTTGTGCATTCAGATGTACATGAGGTTTTCTATTGCACATTCTCTGGATTCCATTATTGGGTCACATCTATTGATGATTACTTGAGATACTGCTTTGTGCTATCAAATCAGATGTTTTTAGCACTTTTAAGCAATTTAAGGCATTTGCAGAGAACCAGACAGAGCACAAAATCAAGACTCTGTGAGATGACAAGAGAGGGGAATATATGAGCAATGTCATGCTTAATTTCACCAATGAATGCAGCATAGAGTGCCAGCACACTGTTCAAGCTTGCCCACAGCAGAATGGGGTTGCAGAGCATGCAAATAAAGTGCTATCTGAGCACATTACTGCTATATTGAAGAAATCTGGTCTCATAATGGCATTCTGGGGTGAAGCACTGGCAGCACTTGTCCATGTGTGGAACAGATGCCCTACTGTAGCTTTGCAAAGCACAACATCATATCAACTCTGGCATGAGCAGAAACCAGATGTCTTCTACTTTCAAATCTGGGGCTGCATTGCCTATGTGCACATTCAAAAGGACAAAAGAGCTACACTGCAACCACATTATAAGAAATGTGTGTTTATTGGCTATTCTGATGGCTACAAGGACTAGAAGTTCTACAATCCAACCACAAAGTGCATAATGCATGACAGACAAATCATCAGGAGTGATAGACACTAGGCCAAGCATGATAGACAATAGGACAAGTGTGACTAACAAGCCTAATACTCCCTACATCGCACCATATACTGGAGATGATGAAGATGACCTTCCCTCAATTTCTGGTGTTCCACATCCTGGGGGGGCACCTAATCCTAATGCAGCACAGGATGCAAAACCCCATACATCTTGTCCTGCTCAAATCCCTCTAATTGAAGATCCAGTCACTCCACAACCACTTCTGAGTCCTAAGCCAGTCAGATCAGCTAGTCCTATTGGAATTGAAGCTAGAATGCCATGCAGAAATCACCAGCCATCCAGGAAATGGTGAAAACTCAGTCCTGCACAGCTGATTGATGATTCTGATGATTCTGATAAAGAAGCAGACATGGCTGCTTGTTTCAGTGCCAATACACCATATCCCAGGTCATATAAAGATGCAATGAAGTAAGATGATGCTTAGGAATGGACCCAAGCTGCTCTGGATGAATTAACAGCCCATAAGTCAAATGGGACATGGAAACTGGTGCCCAGACCAAAGAATTGACCAGTAATTGGATCCCACTGGGTATTTACTAAGAAATATCATGCTAATGGCTCATTTGAGTGATACAAAGGCTGTCTAGTTGCACAAGGCTTCTTCCAGCACCCCAGATTCAAATATCTGGAGGTCTTTGCTTCTACTGTGCGCTTACCCACTCTCAGAGTCATTCTGGTGCTTGCAGCAATCCATGACCTCCATCTCTGGTCTGTTGATGTCTCAAACACATATCTGAATGGTGAAATGGACTGTGATGTGTACATGGAGCAGCCAGAAGGATTTGCTGAGGAAAACCCAAAAGACACTGTTTGCTTGCTCCAAAAAGCACTATATGGCACCAAATAGGGTGGAAATTGCTGGAATCACAAGATGTGCACCACTCTCAAGTCCATGGGCTTCATATAGATATACTCTGATGCTGCTATGTATATCTATGTGCACAATGATGTCCAGATCATTCTCCCAGTGTTTGTGGATGATATGACATTTGCATCCAAATCTCTGGATGCAATCAAGCAGACAATCACTGATCTGTACAAACACTTCAAATTGCATGATTTGGGGCCTACCACTGAGATCCTGGGCATCAAGATTGATCAAAATTGATCCAAGTGCTCTTTCACTATCTCCCAGCAGCAGTATTGCATAGATATGCTGTCTCACTTCAATATGAGCAATTGCAAGCCTATTACCACTCCTATGGAATCTGGTTTGTGTCTGTCATGCAATCAGAGCTCTAGAACCACTGAGGAGTGCAATTTCATGCAATCTGTTGACTATGGAGGTGCCATTGAATCTTTGCAGTATCTATCTTGCACAACTCACCCTGACATTGCATTTGCTGTTGGCCAGCTTGCATTCTTTACATCAGAACCAGGTGTTGCACATTGGAATGCAATTAAGCACTTGTTTCACTACATTAAGGGCACTATAAGCTATGGGATCACCTATTCTCCAGATCCATCAGTCTCTGAACCATTCAGAATCTTCTCTGATGCCAACCATGGTGGATGCAAGGATTCTAGTCACTCTACAGGTGCATATGTGGTTAAGATTGATACTGGTGTTGTTTCCTGGATGTCAAAGTGGCAGCCCATTGTTGCTCTATCGACTACTGAAGCAGAGTATGTTGCTGCATGTGAGACAGGCAAGGAAATAGTCTAGATGTGTAAACTGATGCAGGAGCTTGAATTTGGAGTTAGTGGAGCATCAACTCTATATATGGACAATCAGTCTACAATCCAGTTGCAAAGCATTCAGAGCATCATGGAAAAATGAAGCACTTGGATTTGTGCTGGTACTGGCTGTGAGATGTTGTGGACAAGGGCATCATTTCACTTTCATTTGTTCCAACAGCAGAGATGCCTGCTGATCTGTTAACAAAGGCATTGCCTCAAGTTAAGGTAGAACAATTCTATAGAATGCTAGGACTTGATAAAATTAGTTAATTGGGAGAAATGTGGAATCAGAGGGGAGTGTTACAGTTATTGATTGCACAATGACTGGATAGATAGTGTTATAGTTATTGATTATGCATTTTTACCATTTAAAGTATAAGCAGTGCTCAACCTGAATATGGTTGATTGTTTATGTTTGTAGATGTTATTACCATGCTCTGTACAAGCCTCAGAGTTCACTGTCTGCACTTTCCAGTTTCTGACAGTGAACTCCAGGTAAAGTATACTTAGTTGCATTACAATATATCAGTTTTTAACAGTGAACTCTAGCTGAGTGGATTCCAGCTGCTAACAAATAGCCAAATGGAGATAGATTCAATTGGGAAGAAGAGCAAAAGATAAGCACAATCAAATAAAATGAGAAAGATAAGATCAGCAAAAAAGTATTTACTAAATTCACTTTAATGAAGAGTCTACCAGAGACCATATATGAGACAGCAAGGATCATCACAACCTTTATCCTATCAGTATAATAGGTCTTTGGGTTTGCTTGGAAGTTCAGTTCACACTAAACGACAAAAGGCCAAAGCTTTTTGGAGTCCATTCCATTGAATGGATCTGGCTCTTAAATCTTTGCTTTCAGAGTATTGGAGTTGCCATTATGTCTAAGGACTACTCTGATCATGTTTCAGATTACATTAGCAAGCTGTGTGAACAGTTTATAGACTAGTGGTACATGGTTGAGATCATCATCTTTGGATTTGAAGGCTAAATCACCATCAGATTGATTGGGGTTGTTATTGGGTGGGTTATGTTACAGTTATTGATTGCACAATGACTGGATAGATAGTGTTATAGTGATTGATTACATATTTTTACCATTTAGAGTATAAGCAGTGCTCAACCTGAATATGGTTGATTGTTTATGTTTGTAGATGTTGTTACCATGCTCTGTACAAGCCTTGGAGTTCACTGTTTGTGCTTTCCAGTTTCTAACAGTGAACTCCAGGTAATGTATACTTAGTTCATCTCAATATCATAGTTTCTAACAGTGAACTCCAGCTGAGTGCATTCCAGCTGTTAACAGGTTATGAGCCCCACACTTTAACTGTGCACCATTCACCATTGCCTTGTGCTTGTTTGCCACTGGAAATTTTCCACTTCTTGGATCCACTGTCAAGACTCTCTGCTTTCTCACTCATTCCACCTATCCCACTCCATCATGTCATCTGAAAACCACCACCACCACCACATTTCGCCTCTCAATGGCTTCAACTACATCACATGGAGCAAAGAAATAAAGGCTCTCCTTCACTCTAAAGGCCTCTGGCACCTCATAGATGGCAAGGAACTCTGCCCCACCACCTCTGGACCTGAGCAAACTGCTTGGGACATCAAGCAGAACAGGGCTGCTGGGAAACTCATGCTCAACATTGCTCCAGACCAATGAGTCCACATTAGAGCAGACCAGGACAACCCCACTAAGGCCTGGACAGTGCTGAAGAAGGCCTTCATGCAGCAGAAGGCCAGCCACTGCTTTGTGGCCTATGATGAGTTTTTCAGCATCCGGAAGCAGCCAGATGAGTCCCTTCCAGCCCTAGCTGCTCAAGTTGAGGAATCCATGACTTGGATTCAAGATCTACGCAGCACCAGCTTCAATATGAAGACAATGGATGATGAATTGGCCTATATGGCCATGATTTGAGCTCTGGGACCAGAGTTTTCAGCTTTCACATCCTCCCTTGCCCTTCTCACAGACCTAGACAAAGACAAGGTCAAAGCGGCCTTCCAAATGGAGGAAATCAATTGTCGACCGCATCCTGATGTTGCGTTATTCATGCCATCAGTCGCTTCACTGTCTATCACCACATCTGGATGCAGATGCATCCCCAACTTGCCCTGCTCATTCTGTGAGAAGCCAGGGCACTGCCAGTGCATTTGCTATGCATTGCAGTGCATAAAGAACAACTACAAGTCCTGGAAGCCAAAGGACAGGAAAGTGGACTAGTCTCAGTCTGCTAAACCAGCCTCAGAGACTACAGAGGTGGTGGAGAAGGCTGGAAATGCAAGTCTTCATTCTAGTGATCCCTCTGATCCATTTTCACCACTCCAACTCAATGCTGACCATGAATGGAATGCAGACTCAGGGGCCACTTCTCATATGACCCCACATCGCCACTGGCTGCACAATTATGTGCCAAAACACGTCCCAATCAAGCTGGCAGACAATACTGTGGTCTATTCAGCTGGGGTTGGCTCTGTGGTGTTCCATCCTGTCATTAATGGGAAGAGGTGTAGAGCAGTCAAGTTTAACAATGTCCTGCATGTCCCAGAATTGCACAATAATCTGCTATCTGTCCTATACTTGACTCGGAATTCATCCTTTGTTGTCCATATCAATGCAACACATATGACATTCTCTCAAGCTCCTGGACCACCACTTTTTGTTGCAACAATCAATAGCAGCAATGCAGCATTCCTAGATGGCAAAACTGAGGCAGTTACTGAGTATGCACATCCTGCAACCACTGTCCCACTGGATCTGTCCCTCTGGCATTGTAGATTTGCACACCACAATGCAATTGATGTCAAATCACTCCATGAGCACAATTTGGTGACTGGGATGAAGCTGGAAAACAAATCCCTGCCTGATCCAATCTGTGAACCATGCCTAGCTGGCAAGATGCATGCCAATCCATTCCCTAGCTCACAATCTCGTGCATCCAGGCCCCTAGAACTCATGCATTCAGATGTACATGAGGTTCCCTATCGCACATTCTCTGGATTTTGCTACTGGGTCACTTTCATTGATGATTACTCAAGATACCACTTTGTGCTCCCAATTTGTGCCAAATCAGATGTTTTCAGCACATTTAAGCAGTTTAAGGCATTTGCAGAGAACCAGACAGAGTGCAAAATCAAGACCCTGCGAGATGACAAGGGAGGGGAATATATGAGCAATGCCATGCTCAAATTCACCAATGAATGTGGCATAGAGCACCAGCACACTGTCCGAGCATGCCCACAGCAGAATGGGGTGGCAGAATGCACAAATAGAGTGCTATCTGAGCACATAACAGCCATGTTGAAGGAATCTGGTCTTGCAATGGCATTCTGGGGCAAAGCACTTGCAGCATTGGTCCATGTGTGGAATAGATGCTCTACTGCAGCTCTGCAAAGTGCAACACCATACGAACTCTGGCATGGATGGAAACCAGATGTTTCCCACTTCCGAGTCTGGGGCTGCACTGCCTATGTGCACATCCAAAAGGACAAAAGAGCTGCACTGCAACCACATTATGAGAAATGCGTGTTTATTGGGTATCCTGATGGCTACAAGGGCTGGAAGTTCTACAACCCAACCACAAAGTGCACAATCATCTCAGAACATGCTGATTTTGATGAAAGAACTACCAATAGTGGTGTGACTGACACCACTCCAAGCATGACGGACAAATCATCAGGAGTAACAGACACTAGGCAAAGCGTGACAGACAATAGGCAAAGCGTGACTGACAAGCCTAATACTCCTTACATTGCACCATACACTGGAGATGATGAAGATGACCTTCCCTCAATTCCTGGTGTTCCACATCCTGGGGGGGCACCTAATCCTAATGCAGCACAGGATCAGAACCCCATACACCTTGTCCAGCTCCAATACCTCTAATTAATGATCCAGTCACCCCACAACCACTCCTGAGTCCTGAGCCAGTCAGACCAGCTAGTCCCATTGGAATTGGTGCTAGAATGCCACGCAGAAATTGCCAACCACCCAGGGAATGGTGGAAACTCAGTCCTGCACAGCTGATTGATGATTCTGATGATTCTGATGAAAAAGCAGACATGGCTGCTTGTTTCAGTGCCAGTACACCACATCCCAGGTCATATAAGGATGCAATGAAGCAAGATGATGCTCAGGAGTGGACCCAAGCTGCTTTGGATGAATTGGCAGCCCATAAGTCGAATGGGACATGGAAACTGGTGCCCAGACCAAAGGATCAACCAGTTATTGGATCCCACTGGGTATTTACAAAGAAATATCATGCTGATGGCTCATTTGAGCAATATAAAGGCCGTCTAGTCACACAAGGCTTTTTCCAGTGCCCTGGATTTGAATATCTCGAGGTGTTTGCTCCTACAGTGTGCTTGCCCACTCTCAGAGTCATTCTGGTGCTTGCAGCAGTCCATGATCTCCATCTCTGGTCTATTGATGTCTCAAATGCTTATCTCAATGGCGAAATGGACTGTGATGTGTACATGGAGCAGCCAGAAGGATTTGCAGAGGGAAACCCAAAAAACACTGTTTGCTTACTCCAAAAAGTGCTATATGGCACCAAACAGGGCGGAAATCGCTGGAATCGCAAGATGTGCACCACTCTCAAGTTCATGGGTTTCACCCAGACATATTCTGATGCTGCTGTGTACATTTATGTGCGCAGTGATGTCCAGATCATCCTACCAGTATTTGTGGATGATATGACATTTGCATCAAAATCTCTTGATGCAATCAAGCAGGCAATCACTGATCTGCGCAAACACTTCAAGTTGCACAATTTGGGACCTACCACTGAGATCCTGGGCATCAAGATTGATTGAAATCGATCCAAGCACTCCCTCACCATCTCCCAGCAGCAGTATTGCATAGACATGCTGTCTAGATTCAATATGAGCCATTGCAAGCCTGTCACCACTCCTATGGAACCTGGTTTGTGTCTATCACACAATTAGAGCCCTAGAACCACTGAGGAGTGCAATTTCATGCAATCTGTTGACTATGGAGGTGCCATTGGATCTCTGCAGTACCTATCCTGCACAACTCGCCCTGACATTGCATTTGCTGTTGGCCAGCTTGCATCCTTCACATCAGAACCAGGTGTTGTGCATTGGAATGTGATTAAACACCTATTCTGCTACATCAAGGGCACTATGGGCTATGGGATCACCTATTCTCCAGATCCATCAGTCTCTGAACCATTCAGAATCTTCTCTGATGCCAACCATGGTGGATGCAAGGATTCTGATTGCTCTACAGGTGCATATGTGGTTAAGATTGGTACTGGTGTTGTTTCCTGGATGTCAAAGTGCCAGCCCATTGTTGCTTTGTCCACTACTGAAGCAGAGTATGTTGCTGCATGTGAGGCAGGCAAGGAAATAGTCTGGATGTGGAAACTGATGCAGGAGCTTGGATTTGGAGTTAATGGAGCATCAACACTGCATATGAACAATCAGTCTGCAATTCAGGTTGCAAAGCATCCAGAGCATCATGGGAGAATGAAGCACTTGGATTTGTGCTGGTATTGACTTAGGGATGTTGTGGATAAAGGAATCATATCTCCCTCATTTGTTCCAACAGCAGAGATGCCTGCTGATCTGTTAACAAAGGCATTGCCTCAAGTTAAGGTGGAACAATTCTGTAGAATGCTAGGACTTAATAGAGTTAGTTAATTAGGAGAAATGTGGAATCAGGGGGGAGTGTTACAGTTATTGATTGCACAATGACTGAATAGATAGTGTTATAGTGATTGATTACACATTTTTACCATTTAGAGTATAAGCACTGCTCAACCTGAATATGGTTGATTGTTTATGTTTGTAGATGTTATTACCATGCTCTGTACAAGCCTCGGAGTTCACTGTTTGTGCTTTCCAGTTTCTAACAGTGAACTCCAGGTAATGTGTACTTAGTTCATCTCAATATAATAGTTTCTAACAGTGAACTCCAGCTGAGTGCATTCCAGCTGTTAACAGGTTATCATCTGAATTGTCACTACCATCACCATCATCACCACCATCACTGGGATCCAGGGGTGGAGGGCTGCCAGCACCACCAGAAGGTACTTATAAGCCACCTATCTTGGGCACTGAATGAATTGATGACCAGAAGTGAGACTAGTCACCAGCCAACTCCCAAAAATGAGAAGAAGGTGGGAATTGTTCTAAGGGTAGCACCATCAAATGGGAGTTATGTCCAAAAATACCAGAAATCAAGGAAACATGGCCATGAGTGGTAAAGCTGATGTATTTGCCAGAAATACTTTGGGGGCTACTGAAGGTAGCCATAGTTCTGGAGCAGGTGTTGTAAGTGTGAGTGTGAGACATGAAGTATTGGACTAGAACAAGGTGTGAGTATGAATATACTGTTAAATCTAGTCTCTTCAGAATGTTACTCTGGATAAGTCTGAGCTAGTGGGGTAGAGGTTTAGAGGTTAGTACAAAGGTGGACCAAAGTTCAGATAAAGGTAGTAACAAGATAAACTTAGGAGTATAAGAACTTAGCACAAAATGTATATGTTGCACTCTTGCTCTAGCCTGGTCCTTGTTGAGACAGAGGTAAGGAGGAGAACAGAGGGAAGGAGACTGGAGGAAGTGAAGGAAACTTAGTCAATATTCATACTAAAGAGAGTACAGCAAAATTGTACAGAATATATATACTATGGAGAAACACCACTAGAATGGAGCATATAGGACAAAGTCCAGTAAAACAAAGTCTGAAGCTGTGACTGGTGTTAGCAGTCACTGAAGCTATGCTCCATAATGAACTCTAAGTGATAGAGAATGGAGACTGTGGAACTAATACTAAAGGAGATGTAAAATAAAAAAAACAAGAAGTACTATAATGAATAAAGTCTGGAGGTGAGGAATGCCTTTCTGAGTAGATCATGCTGGAGTTGCACTGCACTAACCAGAGTTAAAGTCCAGGATATGACACTAGGCCAGACAAGGGACTCAAAGGGACTTGGGACTGGGAACACAGTGCAAAGGCTGCAGTGGACTCAAGACTACATGTGATTGCATAGACCAAGAATGAAGAATAATGTATAGGGCACTATGGTATATAAACTACAATGGAACATCATAGAATATAATGGAAGGTGGACAACTAAGCCATCATTAGAGAAACAGCTACAAAGTGATGAGTGTTTCAATGTATTGATAACAAATAGAAAGAGAAGTTATAAAGCAAGAAGTGCTGTGGAACAAGACAATACCACCAAAAGAAAGTAAAGGTTGTCATATTGTATAAAGAAAGAAGGTACAGTGGCTCAAAAAAGTGTCCCAATGTTGGGCCATTTTAAACAAATGAATCAATTGCCAAAGATATGGGACAAACAAGATCAAACACTTGCAGGGTCAAAGGTTGTACTTGCTTTTGACATTCTAACACCACTTAGATTATGTGATTTGGTTGTTATGGCACTGAGATATAGCCATTTTAAAATGACATGTCATTGGAACACTTATTTGAGCATTATTTCAGATCTAGACTTTTAGTATTTAGTGGGCCCTCCTTTGGCCCTTATCACTACCTCTAACCTTCTAGACATACTTTCAATCAATCTTTGACACTTCTCAACCTCAATCTTGCCCCACTCCACCACAATTCTCTTCCAAAGCTCCCATACTCCTTTTAATGGTCTTGGATAGCTGTTAAGCTTTTTTTTCAAGATTTGCCAGAGATGCTCAATAGGACTAAAGTCTGGAGACTGAGCTGGCCAATCCAGAAGCTTGATTCTATGGGAGTCAAGCCAATCCTAAGCTTTTTTTGAGGAGTGCTTGGGGTTATTATCCTACTGAAAGATTATGCTCTCCTCAGAAATCCCAGAACTCTCCATGCTGGAAAGCAGATTGTCCTTTAAAATGGAGACATATTGCTCAGCATTCATCTTACCCCCTACCTCTGCCAGAATCCCCACACCATTTCAACCCATACATCCCCAAACCATCAAGGAACCTCCTTTAAACTTTACTGTCCCTTGAACTTCCTTATTCTGCAAAGGCTCATCTGCCACTTTTCACACATACTTCCTTCCATCTGATCCAATCCTGTTGATCTTTGTCTCATCTGACCAAATGACCCTAGTCTAGTCCTCCACAGTCCAGTTTTGGTACTTGAGAGTAAAAGTAAGCCTTTGTTTTTTATGCTTGAGTAACAAGTAAGGCTTCTTTTTTTTAACCACAGCCTTAAGAGAAGCAGACTTGAGCACATTGCAAACAGTCTGGGAGGAGATGGGGGAGGGAAGGGCAGAATTGATGAGATGGATAGCCTGAACAGCATTTTCAGCCTTCCCAGTGGTAATACTAGAGACAATTCTCCTTCTATTAGTAGGGGAAAGCTTAGAAGGATGCCCTAGCTTGATGTTTTCCTTATCTGGAAGGAATTTCTTGATGACCCTGACCACAGTAGACTTTCCTAGGCCAGTCTGAGAGGAAATATTATGAATAGAGAGGCCAGATTCAGTGAGGGAGAGAATATTGACTTTAGTAGAGATAGAAATGGATTTCATGGTGATAATGAAGTAGCTGAATAGCACATCATCTTTATATACTGCATATTTACATAAGTAAGCAGGGTCAAGGCATAGCATCCATCAGAAGCTGTCAAAGTCTTATGTTATTTACCAAATTATGAATGACAGCATGATGCTCAAATAAGTGTTCCAATGACATGTCATTTTAAAATGGCTATATCTCAGTGCCATAACAACCAAATCACATGATCTAAGTGGTGTTAGAATGCCAAGAGCAAGTACTATCTTTGACCCTGCAAGTATTTGATCTGTTAACAGCTGGAATGCGCTCAGCTGGAGTTCACTATCAGAAACTGTGATATTGTGTTGTAGCTAAATACACTTTACCTGGAGTTCACTGTCAGAAACTGGAAAGTGCAGACAGTGAACTCTGAGGCTTGTACAGAGCATGGTAACAACATCTACAAACATAAACAATCAACCATATTCAGATTGAGCACTGCTTATACTCTAAATGGTAAAAATGCATAATCAATAACTATAACACTATCTATCCAGTCATTGTGCAATCAATAACTGTAACACTCCCTCCTAATTCCGCATTTCTGCCAATTAACTAACTCTATCAAGTCCAAGCATTCTACAGAATTGTTCTACCTTAACTCAAGGCAATGCCTTTGTTAACAGATCAGCAGGCATCTCTGCTGTTGAAACAAAAGAGGGTGAAATGATGCCCTTATCCACAACATCTTGTAGCCAGTACTAATGTAAATCCAAATGCTTCATTCTCCCATGATGCTCTGGATGCTTTGCAACCTGAATTGTGGACTGATTGTTCATATGCAGTGTTGATGCTCCATTAACTCCAAAGCTGAGTTCCTGCATCAGTTTGCACATCCAGACTATTTCCTTGCCTGCCTCACATGCAGCAACATACTCTGCTTCAGTTGTGAATAGAGCAACAATGGGCTGGCACTTTGACATCCAGGAAACAACACCAGTACCAATCTTGACCACATATGCACCTGTAGAGCAACCAGAATCCTTGCATCCACCATGGTTGGCATCAGAGAAGATCCTGAATGGTTCAGAACTGGATGGATCTGGGGAATAGGTGATCCCATAGTTCATGGTGCCCTTGATGTAGTGAAACAAGTGCTTAATTGCATTCCAATGTGCCACACCAGGATCTAATGTGAATGATGCAAGTTGGCCAACAGCAAATGCAATATCTGGGCAAGTTGTGCAGGATAGGTACTGCAAAGATTCAATGGCACCTCCATAGTCAACAGATCACATGAAATTGCGCTCCTCAGTGGTTCTAGGGCTCTAATTGTGTGATAGACACAAACCAGGTTCCATAGGAGTGGTGACAGGCTTGCAATTGCTCATATTGAATCTAGACAGCATATCTATGCAATACTGCTGCTGGGAGATGGTAAGGGAGTGCTTGAATCGATTCTGATCAATCTTGATGCCCAGGATCTCGGTGGTAGGTCCCAAATCACGCAATTTGAAGTGTTTGCACAGATCAGTGATTGCCTGCTTGATGGCATCAAGAGATTTGGATGCAAATGTCATATCATCCACAAACACTGGGAGAATAATCTGGACATCACTGCGCACATAGATGTACACAGCAGCATCAGAATATGTCTGGGTGAAGCCCATGGACTTGAGAGTGGTGTGTATCTTGCAATTCCAGCGATTTCCATCCTATTTGGTGCCATATAGCACTTTTTGGAGTAAGCAAACAGTGTCTTTTGGGTTTTCCTCAGCAAATCCTTCTGGCTGCTCCATGTACACATCACAGTCCATTTCACCATTGAGATATGCATTAGAGACATCAACAGACCAGAGATGGAGATCATGAACTGCTGCAAGAGCCAGAATGACTCTAAGAGTGGGCAAGCGCACAGTAGGAGCAAAGACCTCCAGATATTTGAATCCTGGATGCTGGAAGAAGCCTTGTGCAACTAGGCAGCCTTTATATTGCTCAAATGAGCCATCAGCATGATATTTCTTTGTAAATACCTAGTGGGATCCAATTACTGGTCGATCCTTTGGTCTGGGCACCAGTTTCCATGTCCCATTCGACTTATGGGCTGCCAATTCATCCAGAGCAGCTTGGATCCACTCCTGAGCATCATCTCACTTCATTACATCTTTATATGATCTGGAATGTGGTGTATTGGCACTGAAACAAGCAGCCATGTCTGCTTCTTCATCAGAATCATCAGAATCATCAATCAGCTGTGCAGGACTGAGTTTCCACCATTCCCTGGGTGGTTGGCGATTTCTACGTGGCATTCTAGCACCAATTCCAATGGGACTAGCTGGTCTGACTGGCTCAGAACTCAGGAGTGGTTGTGGGGTGACTGGATCATCAATTAGAGGTATTGGAGCAGGACAAGATGTATGGGATTCTGCATCCTGTGCTGCATTAGGATTAGATACCCCCCCAGAATGTGGAACACCAGGAATTGAGGGAAGGTCATCTTCATCATCTCTAGTATATGGTGCGATGTAAGGAGTATTAGGCTTGTCAGTCACGCTTTCCCTAATGTCTGTCACTTCTGATGAGTTGTCCGTCACACCTGGAGTGGTGTCAGTCACACCACTATTGGTAGTTCTTTCATCAAAATCAGCACATTCTGAGATGATTGTGCACTTTGTGGTTGGATTGTAGAACTTTCAGCCCTTGTAGCCATCAGGATAGCCAATAAACATGCATTTCTCATAATGTGGTTGCAGTGCAGCTCTTTTGTCCTTTTGAATGTGCACATAGGCAGTGCAGCCCCAGACCCAGAAGTGGGAAACATCAGGTTTCCATCCATGCCAGAGTTGATATGGTGTTGCACTTTGCAGAGCTGTAGTAGGGCATCTGTTCCACCATGGACAAGTGCTGCAAGTGCCTCACCCCAGAATGCCATTGCAAGACCAGATTTCTTCAACATAGCAGTAATGCGCTCAGATAGCACTCTATTTGCACGCTCTGCAACCCCATTCTGCTGTGGGCAAGCTCGGACAGTGTGCTGGTGCTCTATGCCACATTCATTGGTGAAATCGAGCATGGCATTGCTCATATATTCCCCTCCCTTGTCATCTCGCAGGGTCTTGATTTTGCACTCTATCTGGTTCTTTGCAAATGCCTTAAACTGCTTAAATGTGCTGAAAACATCTGATTTGGCATGAATTGGGAGCACAAAGCGATATCTTGAGTAATCATCAATGAATGTGACCCAATAGCAAAATCCAGAGAATGTGCGATAGGGAACCTCATGTACATCTGAGTGCACAAGTTCCAGAGGCCTAGAGGCATGAGTTTGTGAGCTAGGGAATGGATTGGCATGCATCTTGCCAGCTAGGCATGGTTCACAGATGGGATCTGGCAGAGATTTGTTGTCCAGCTTCATACCAGTCACCAAATTGTGCTCATGGAGTGCTTTGACATCAATTGCATTGTGGTGCGCAAATCTACAATGCCAGAGGGACAGATCCAGTGGGACAGTGGTTGCAGGATGTGCATACTCAGTAACTGCCTTAGTTTCACCATCTAGGAATGTTGCATTGTTGCTATTGATTGTTGCAACAAAAAGTGGTGGTCCAGGAGCTCAAGAGAAGGTCATGTGGGTTGCATTGATATGGACAGTAAAGGATGAATTTCGAGTGAGGTATAACACAGATAGCAGATTATTGTGCAGTTCTGGGACATGTAGGACATTGCTAAACTCGACTACTCTACACCTCTTCCCATTTATGATAGGACAGAATACTACAGACCCTACCCCAGCTGAATAGACCACAGTATTGTCTGCTAGCTTGATTGGGACACGTTTTGGCACATAATTGCACAGCCAGTGGCAATATGGGGTCATATGAGAAGTGGCCCCCAAGTCTGCATTCCATTCATGGTCAGCATTGAGTTGGAGTGGTGAAAATGGATCAGAGGGATCACTAGAATGAAGACTTGCATTTCTAGCCTTCTCCACCACCTCTGTAGTCTCTGAGGCTGGTTTAGCAGACTGAGACTGGTCCACTTTCCTGTCCTTTGGCTTCCAGGACTTGTAGTTGTTCTTTGTGCACTGTAATGCATGGCAAACACACTGGCAGTGCCCTGGCTTCTCACAGAATGAGCAGGGCAAGTTTGGGGTGCATCTGCACTGGTAGAGAGTGAAGTGACTGATGGCATGAATAACGCAACATCAGGACATGGTCAACAATTGATTTCCTCCATTTGGAATGCTGCTTTGACCTTGTCTTTGTCCAGGTCTGTGAGGAGGGCAAGGGAGGAAGTAAAAGATGAAAACTCTGGACCAAGAGCTCAAATCATGGCCATACAGGCCAATTCATCATCCAGTGTCTTCATATTAAAGCTTGTGCTGTGCAAATCTTGGATCTGAGTCATGGATTCCTCAACTCAAGCAGCTAGAACTGGAAGGGACTCATCTGGCTGCTTCCGGATGCTGAAAAACTCGTCATATGCCACAAAGTGGTGGCTGGCCTTCTGCTGCATGAAAGCCTTTTTCAGTGCTGCCCAGGCCTTAGTGGGGTCATCCTGGTCCGCTCTAATATGAACTCATTGGTCTGGAGCAATGTTGAGCATGAGTTCCCCAGCAGCCCTGTCCTGCTTAATATCCCAAGCAGTTTGCTCAGGTCCAGAGGTGGTGGGGTGGAGTTCCTTGCCATCTATGAGGCACCAGAGGCCTTTAGAGTGAAGGAGAGCCTCCATTTCTTCACTCCAAGTGATGTAGTTGGAGCCATTAAGAGGCAAAATGTGGTGGTGGTGGTTTTCAGATGACATGGTGAGGTGGGATAGTCAGAATGAGTGAGGAAGCAGAGAGTCTTGACAGTGGATCCAAGAAGTGGAAAATTTCCAGTGGCAAACAAGCACAAGACAATGGTGAATGGTGCACAGTTAAAGCGTGGGGCTCATAACCTGTTAACAGCTGGAATGCACTCAGCTGGAGTTCACTGTCAGAAACTGTGATATTGTGTTGTAGCTAAATACACTTTATCTGGAGTTCACTGTCAGAAACTGGAAAGTGCAGACAGTGAACTCTGAGGCTTGTACAGAGCATGGTAACAACATCTACAAACATAAACAATCAATCATATTCAGGTTGAGCACTGCTTATACTCTAAATGGTAAAAATGCATAATCAATAACTATAACACTATCTATCCAGTCATTGTGCAATCAATAACTGTAACATGATCTTGTTTGTTCCATATCTTTGGCAATTGACCCATTTGTCCAAAATGGCCCAATATTGGGACACTTTTTTAAGCCACTGTACATACTGGGGAAACAGAGAGGGAAAGAAGAAAGGTATGACAGAAGACATAAAGAATCATAACAAGTCTGGAGTATTCCAGAGTTAGGGGTTTTTGACAGAGTCCTGTTCTGGCAATGTCTAAGACATAACTTCCAAAACATTGGATTATGCATCAAAATGAAAACTGCTGTAACCTTCTTTTTCTTTGATTCCATTTATTCCATTCTAGAGTTACATTAGAGTTAGTGGAGTTATATGCAATTGTTACAGTTATTGATTGCACAATGACTGAATACATAGTGCTATAGATACTGATTATGCATTTTTACCATTTAGAGTATAAGCAGTACTCAACCTGAATATGGTTGATTGTTTATGTTTGTAGATGTTGTTACCACGCTCTGTACAAGCCTTGGAGTTCACTGTTTGCGATTCCCAGTTTCTAACAGTGAACTCCAGGTAATGTGTACTTAGTTCATCTCAATATAATAGTTTCTAACAGTGAACTCCAGCTGTGTGGATTCCAGCTGTTAACAGGTTATGAGCCCCATGTTGGCAAAGCCTCTGATGCTATATGGGAAAAACACAGAAATATGGTCCTATGCCTCCAATGTGTGGCTTACAGGGGTGTGTTGGATTCTAAGCCACACATCTCAGACAGTGACAAGGCTGGGTAGCCTAGTGGTTAAGGCGATCCCAGTACTCTTGGGAAGTCCCAGGTTCAAGTCCTGGTCTGGCCAGATTTTCCCTCTGAGTTTTCCTAGTCAACAGCAATAACATCTTTGTCCCATAAATATATTCCCTTTGACTTCCTTTCCCCCCTTAGTTGTTCTTTTACCATCAAGGCAGCAACTGAGTAGGTTTGTCTGCCTTTTATTTAGTTTTGACAACTGTTGGCTCTGATTGTGAGCATATCTGTCAGATTTTCCACAGATACAAGGGGGGGGTCAAAACCAGAAGACTCACATAAGCTCAAAACAAAAATCAGGGAAAATAAATAGTTAGTAGGTTGAAGTACATACTATGAATTTATAAATTGAAGCAGAGAAGCATAGGTGTTTGTGTTGAGCCATGAGAATAGAATACTGATTTTCTTTGCACATCTGGGGCAATGATAGAATTAACAGGCCAGATACAGCTTCACTTTTTATTTGTGACAGTGCTGACTAGCATGTGTCTTGATGATGATTTTCTCCGGTCTCTGGACCGGAGGAAATCATCAATTCCTATGACTATAACAACAGTCCTGGTATACGTGGGATATTTAACAATCGTGTACAGAGAAAAAGATAGGGCGTGCAACACAACGTCAAGAGTCATGAGATCGTACATGAAAAAACAACGATGAAGCGGGACAAAAGTGCAGCATTAAAAGGAAAAGACCTCTGGTGGGCGCGACCGTTTCAAGCTGCTGCCTGTGGCTATGTCTCCCGATTCCGAATCCCAGGTACGTTTGCTTCCAGTTGACCTCGTCCTATGGTTGGTAGACGAAACGCATTGGACAACAAAGTGTTGCCTGTCCTTCAACCACCGGTCATACTTGTCCCGACCTGCTAGTACCATTTCCTCCGTCGGAACATCTTCGCTGACACTAACAGCATCTCGCATCTCCTTCAAGATTTCAATGAATTTCCTATGCGTGATCTTCTCGTCACGAGGAATGTCCTGGTGCTTGAAGAATTGATAAAGCTCC
>JBBPUB010000155.1:0-26967 GCA_038094415.1 Xerocomus alliaceus | reverse complement strand
CCCTTTGGAGGAACGAATCTCTTCGCCTCCACCTCCGTCGTCCCCCATCTCTACCTCCACCTCGTCGACCTTCTTAGACTCTGAAGGACCGGCAGGGATCACCACTTTTGAGCTGGACCAAGGAGTAATTGTCGCTAATCGGGAGTTCCTACTCACTCTCCCCAATGGCCAATGGGTATTGTCCTCCCCTCATCGGGTACTCCAACCTGCCACCAGACCTCTTCCTGCCTCCTCCACCACTACCTGCTTTCTATATGGAGGTAGGGGTCATTATCGAGCAAACTGTCCCCAGTACCGATGCCCTACCTGTAACCAACTTGCTCCCGGTCATAACGTTCGCGATTGCCTTTGCACCCAATGCTCCTTTTGTCTACGATGGGGGCACGGCCCTCGCTTCTGTCCTCAGAGAGTATGCGCCACTTGTGATGCTCCTGGACACGTCCGAGACGACTGTCCATTTGAACATTATACCATACCTCAGGCATCCGTCATCTTTGGAGGCCCCACTCGGGGCTAGGATATTGGAAGTGGGACTTCCAGTGTACGAAGGGGGTATTGTTACGATTCTTTACGTTCACCACTACATTTTCCTTCTTAGTTTCCTCGTTCCCCAGCATGCTCCGCCTTTCTTCTTTCATTGGGTTGAACGATACTTCATTCTGGTAATGTCGTCACGTTCCGCAGTTTTCCTTGCTCTATAATCTTCGTATGCTTTACCATTGTTTCGGGACGCTTATCTCTCTGCAGTCGTCTCTCTCACGACGGCTTAGTATCCCCACTCTTCCATGACCTTCTATGCGCTTCTATTTGTTATCCTTATAAACTCCAATCGTATATCGTAGTCTACATTCTTGGTCTACGCAATCATACGTAGTCTTGAGTCTGCTGCAGCACCTGCACCGTGTCCTCCGTCCCCAAGCACTTCAGAACTCCCTAGTCTCCAAGTCCATCTCCAAGCACCCTTCGTCTCCCCAGTAGCAGACTCGGGTTACTCGCGTAACAGTACTCCAACTTGTACATACTTCAGTTTGAATATTGAATTAGTCTCCTCCTCATGCTTCCAACCTCAAGCTCTATGCTCATCTGACCTCTGACTCCGAGGATAACGAGTACAAGGGCACGACACATAAGTCCTGCACCAACGTCCTCGCCCCCTCTGTTCCATCCATCCTTTCCTCACCCTTCCGTTGCAACTCCGTTCCGGACATCGTTGGACTAGTCTGGAGGATCCGGACTTGACAACATCTCCAACTACATAGTCCAGTAGAACTGCCTGGTAAGCCAAGTCTGGGAATGGAGTCCCAGAGTACTTCACTGCAGTTTCTACATTAGACTTTCTAATTACATTAAGAATGAGTTGTTTTGGCTTGGCAAACCAGGTGACCTCCATAATCTTTGCACTTTAGTGCAGCAGATTGACCATCACTATTGGGAACATAGAGAAGAGATTTCTAGGACCAACAAGATTTCTGGGTCTAACTTTGAAAATGGTAATTCCAAGACCACTACATCCATAGCCCTGTCTTTATCCACTCTTGCCTTGAACTTCAAGCCTGGAGTTCTGCAAAGAACTCTAAGGCCTCCAACTCTGGCAGTAACTCTGTCAAGTCTAGGTCCTCTGGACTAGTCCGACAATGTCCAGAACAGAGTTGCAATGGAAGGGTGAGGAAAGAATGGATGGAACAGAGGGGGCGAGGACATTTGGTGCAGGACTTATGTGTCATGCCCTTGTACTTGTTATCCTCAGAGTCAGAGGTCAGATGAGCACAGAGCTCAAGGTCAGAAGCGTGAGGAGAAGACTAATTTGATATTCAAACTAAAGTATGTATAAGTTGGAGTACCATATTTATACTATGGAGTCCAGATGGATTAGTAATGGAATGTGACAGGTTGTCAAAGGTGAAACAGAATGAGTAATGATATATCAAAGTTGAAGACAGATTGGGGACATGCCTGAGACAGGTTGGAGACAGATGTCAGGCTGTCATACTAAGCAAGACACCTGCTTGGAGGAACTAAGAATGAGAATAACTGGAGGAGATCATACGAATCAGAAATATGAGAGACAAGATAAGAGATATCTAGAAGATCATGCCAGAGATCATGCCAGAGATCATGCCAGAGAGTACTGGAGTTGGAGCAGTATGTGACAAACTCCAACTCTGGAATCCCCATGGCCCTCAAACCTAACTTGTCATTCAAGCTAGGTAAGGATAGCAAGCTTATAGTGGTTGAGCAAAAGTGTTGTTTTAATAACAATCTATGCATGTTTTGTGGTCAAGCTGGCCATAAGGCTAAAGAGTGCCTGAAGTCATTATTCTAAACATCCAAGGCTTGTGTGGCTATGACCACAACTCCAGAAGTTAAACTGGAGGCCTCTAGCATAGAGGTAAAAAAATAGTCAGTAGCCTTGTAGACTCCACATGGACTCAAGGTTGCATTGACTTCATTCATGCACCTAAGAAGGTCCAACTCAACATGTCTGCTCTCTTAGATTTCTGCTCTCTTATGCCTTCCATCTCAATTCTTTTCTATGACATTCCAACCTTTCCCACACTCATAGACTCTGGATCTTTCAATTGTTTCATAAATACCTCATTTATTAATGATCATGGACTTTTCCTGTACTCTGTTTTTTTGCTTGAACTCCAGCTCTTTGATTGAACATCCAACTCCACCATTACTCATGCTATCAACCTCTCTATCCATTTTGAAACCAGTGACATCACTTCAATAACATTCTACATCACTCTGCTGGATGGATCCTATTCTCTTGTACTAGAACACAACTGGCTCACCTGCTACAATCCATTAATTGACTGGGTTTCAAGCAGTATCTTGTTCCACTCATCTGAACAGACTTTGCTAGCAACTCTAAGCTCTATCCCACAGCCTCTGGACTTACCTCCTCTGGCTGACCCTACACCCTCAATCCACCACATTTCTGTGATCACAAGGCTCTGTCCATTATACTAATCAACATACCTGCCTTTGCATTGGCCTGTCACCTTCAGGGCTTCATACAGTTTAGCCTGCAACTCTGCCTAAAGGATATTCAACTCTATGTATCTTTCACAACTCTGGATCCTATTGATCTCTGGAGTCCCTTTGGACTATCATGACTTTACAGATGTCTTTAGCAAAAGCAAGGCCTCTAAGCTTGCTTCACACCATGAACACAATCTCAAAATTGACCTAGAAAAAGGCATATCTTCTCCATTGGACACCATATACTTTCTTTCTGTCTCTGAGCTTGAGTCACTCTGGATGTTTCTTGACAAACACCTAGCTAATGGGTTCATTCATCCCTTCTTTTCCACCCATGCTACTCTGGTCCTCTTTGTCTGCAAGAGGGATGGTTCACTCTACCTTTGTGTTGACTTTTGTTACAATTCTTTATCTTCACTGTTACATCTTCCTTGTGGTACTTTCTGTTCCTCACTTTTGTCCTCCTTTCTTTATTTCTTATAATGACTGTTATTTCCTTCTCATGATGTCTTCTTGTTTTACAGCATTCCTTTTTTTGGACCTTTAGGAGTCCATATGGGTCATTCCTCCTTGTTTCTCTTGAACTTACCTTTACCTCAGAATGCTTACTACTCTGCAGTTGTTTCTATCACAATGGCTTAGTTATTCCCAATTCTACCACCTTCTATGGTTTTCCATCATAGCTTATATATCATCACACCCTGTATTCTAGTTCTCATTCTTGGTCTATGCAATCATATGTAGTCTTGAGTCTGCTGTAGGCCCTACACCATGTCCCTCACCCCTTGCACCTTTGAGTTCCCAGGAAACCTTTGAGTCCCTGAAATCCCTAGTTCATGCCTATAGACCTAGGCTACCTGCATAACAAAAGACCAAGAATCTCCCTACATCCCTCTTCTCTAAGAGTTGGACACATCCCACTGAGCCACCATATTCCAGAGAACCTCTCATAGAGCATTTGAAGTCTGTTCTGACTCTGATTCAGAAACTATGCCCCCAGCCTCCCCAGCTCCCAGATCCAGACAACTCCCTGGACTACCCTCTAGTACCTCCATAGAAACTCCCTTGCATCCTAACTCTAGTATCCCTCAAGCACCCTTGTCTTTATGAATCCCAACTTGCACTCCATTCCCCATTATTCCCAGTACCCCCATGTCCACCCATGCTCCTGAACTCAAGGCAGCCCTTCTTGCCAACTTTTCTGGTAATCCAGAAGATGCCACCCACTGGATCAAGGCCATAAAGGCCTATTTTTCCATTAATGTCCTGCTATACTCTGATAACAATACCAAGATCATGACCACCCTCAACAAACTTAGCCAAGGAAGGGGAATCCCCTTCTTCAAAATGTGGTATGATAAGCTCACAGATGCCACCACCCCAGCCACTGAGAAAACCTTTGACAAGTTTGTAAAGAACTTCGAGGGCACCTTCTTTCCCTTTAACACCAAAGCCATGGCACATATGGCCTTAGCCAAACTAGTTCAAAAGTCCTCCCAAAAGCCCAATGGAGAGATTGATAATGGGTTCCAGTAGTACATCACAGAATTTCAAAACCTAGCCACCCAAGCAGGTATCACAGATCATGCCATGCTCATTGATGCATTCTTCCTAGGCCTTGATCAGAGGCTTGCCATCATGATTCTATCCATGGACAAGGTCCCCACCCTCATTAGAGAATGGCTTGAAAAAGCCAAGACCTTTCACACCCAGCAAGCATGCATTGATGCATTAAAAAAGGGTAGAACTGTCCCCCTCCCTAGACTCCCCAGAGACCCCAACACTATGGATGTTGACACAGTTCAACTCACCAAGTTAACCCCCCAGAAATGAGCCAAATACATTTGGGAAGGACATTGCTTTTGTTGTTGACACACCAGGCACAATTCTAACCAATGCTGCACCTACCCTCACAATCCCTAGAACCAGACTACCATTGCCATGACCACCATGACCCCTCATGTTGCTTCCATTGCCTCCACCCCAGTTGCTCCTCCCCCCACTCCCACCCTCTTAGCACTACAAATGTTCATCCAATAGCTCCATACCTAGGGGAAGAATGAGGATGAGATCCTCCAGGTTCTCCAAGCCTACTATGAAGATTTCCCAGATGAACAGATCCCCATGTTGTCTTTTTAAAAGGAGAGGGTGTGTCAATGTCTCCCTTCCATGTATTAGTAGGACTGCCTAGCTACAGAACAATCAGAATCCCCATTTGCCTACAGGTTCAGTCTGAAACTGTTGAAACAATTGCACTTATTGACAGTGGAGCCACCAGCAATTTCATCAACAGACCCCTTGTTCTCCACCTTCACCTCAGAGTTAGAGCTCTTAAGGAACCTATACTTGCCTGAAATGTGGACAGGATCCAGAACCACCATGGAATGATCAAAACCAAGCTCAAAGCAAAACTTTGTCATGAAGACTACACAGATGACATTGAATTACTGGTCCTTGGGCTCAGCAAGAAGCAGATGATTCTTGGGATGCCTTGGCTGTGGAAGTGGAACCCTCAGGTTGACTGGGGGACAAAAACCCTTCTACTCCCACAAAGTCATCTCAAAGAGAGCCTAGAATGAATCACCATCTTGATCCAACTTGCCCAGGAAAATCTCCCCACAACCCCTACACTCCCTGAATGGTGCAAAGAATACAAAGATGTATTCTCAGAATCTATGTTCAATGCCCTACTTCCACATCACCCCTATGATCACACCATCAATCTGAAACCCTCATTTCTTTCAAAGATAGCTAAGGTTTACTTCCTGAATCCAAAGGAAAAAGAAGCCTGTAAAACATTCATCAATGAAAACCTGACAACCAGTCGCATACTTCCCTCAAAATCCCCACCCTTTTTCTTTATCCCAAAAAAGAATGACACACTCTGCCCCTGCCAGAACTACCAATACCTGAACTCACACACTATCTGCAATGCCTACCCCTTACCCCTTATCTCTGACCTCATTGACAACATAAAGGAGTCAACTATATTCACTAAACTCGACATATGATAGGGATATAACAACATTCATATTTGTAAGGAAGATCAATGGAAGGCAGTGTTCATCACCCTCCTTAGACTCTATGAATCCACAGTAATGTTCTTTGAGTTCTGCAATGCCCCTCCTACATTCCAAATGTTCATGAACCATATTTTCACTGATCTTTTGGTGAAGGGCTGGCTTAAAATCTATATGGATGATATCAGTATCCATACCAAGGATAATCTTGCAATACACCACCAACATACCAAATAGGTCTTCAATTGCCTAAGGAAACACAAGCTATCCCTAAAGTTGTTAAAATGTTCCTTCAACACATTCACTATGAAATATCTTGGAATGATCATTGGAAAAGGGGAGCTCAAGATGGACCCTATAAAACTCTGTGCCATTAGGAAGTGGCAACCTCCTGTGACTGTCAAAGGAATCTGCAGTTTCCTAGGGTTTGCCAACTTTTATTGAAAATTTATTTCCAACTTCTCCAATATTGTATCACCACTTACTCTCTTGATCCAAAAGGACAAACCTTGGAAATGGACCCTCTCACAACAGACCACATTCAAAACCCTTAAGAATGTGTTCATATCTGCCCCAGTCCTTATACTCTCCAACACTAGCAAACCCTTTTCCATTATGACAGACACATCTCTCTTGGCAGCAGAGGCTATACTACTTCAAAACAACATAAATGGGGATGCTCACCCTTGTGCCTATTTTTCCAAGACATTTTCCTCCACTGAACAAAACTATGATATCTATGACAGAGAACTACTTGCTGTCATCTTAGCCTTAGAGGAGTGGAGGCAATACCTCTTGGACTCCACACACCCAGTCACCATCATCACAGACCACAAGAACCTGTCCTACATCTGAGATTCAAGAAAGCTTTCCAGACAGCAGGCTTGCTGGTCTCTTTTTTTTACAGGACTACAACCTCATATAACAAGTAACTTCTGGCACCAAGATGGGCCCAGCTGACATCTTATCCCAATGATCCTCTGTCAACACCTCCACAGACAACACAGATTCCTTCATAATCTCAAAATCCACCATCATCCAAGCTCTTGATATGGCACTCCTTCATAAGATCCAGATCTCCTCCACTTCTGACTCCTTAGTTCTTCATGCACTCAAGGCCTTACAGCTGGGCTCCCCACTATTCCCCAGGTCCACCATATCAGATTGGAAGTTTAACAGTGGCCACCTCTTTTATAGAAATAGGTTGTATATTCCTCTGGAGCACTGATCATTCTTACTTCACATCTTTTATTCCTCACCAACCACCAGACACACAGACCAATTTCATACTAAGACTCTTCTAGAGAGGGATTTTTGGTGGCCAGAACTTGCCACCTTTATCAAAAACTTCATCAATGGTTGTGCCATTTGCCAAACTTTCAAGGCCAACATTCACCCCACTACTCCATCATTAACACCTATTCCCTCCACTGTCACTCTTCCATTTAAACAACTATCTGTGGACTTAATCACTGACTTGCTCCCCTCGTAAGGTTTTGACTCCATTATAGTCATGGTCAACCATGGGCTTATGAAGGAGGTAATTCTTATCCTGTGTCACAAAGCCATTGATGCATTAGGAGTGGCATGTCTCTTCCATGACCATGTGTTCAAGTAGTTTGGACTACATGGCTTAATCATCTCAGATAGAGGACCTCAGTTTGCCTCCACAGTGGCTCAAGAGTTAGCCAGACTACTTCATTACGATGTCAAACTATCCACTGCATATCATTCACAGACAGATGGCCAAATAGAAAGAACCAATCAGGAACTAGAAACATATTTGAGAATCTTCTGTGGAAACAACCCCCATAAATGGATCAAGTCCCTCACCACTGCTGAGTTCCAGCACAACTCTTGTCCACACTCTTTCACTCAGAAATCCCCATTCAGTCTAATGCTGGGCTATGAACCAAGAGCATTCCCTACTCTCACCAAGACTTTTATTTCTGCACTCTCCTCCAGAATGGACTTTCTAAGCAAGGCTAGGAATGAAGCATCTGCAGCCCACAACTCAGCTAGACTGGCAATGACTAAACATCAAACATACAAATTCTCCCCCTGGAAAGTTGGAGATAAGGTATGGTTGGAAACCACCCACCTTCATATTCCATTCCCTTCTAGGAAATTTGCACCTAAGCAGGTAGGACCATTTGAAATCACCCAAGTCCTCTCTCTGCTAGTTTACCACCTCAAACTTCCCAAGTCATGGAGAATTCATGATATGTTCCATGCATCCCTATCAAGTCCAGTCCCTCTAGGATGTTACTCCAGATAAGTCCAAGCTAGTGGGATGGAAGTTTAGAGATTAGTGCAGAGGTGGACTGAAGTCCAGACAGAGGTAGTAATGGGATGGACTTAGGAGTGTGAGGACTTAGCACAGAATATATGTGTCATGCTCTTGCTCTAGTCTGGTCCTTGTTGAGATAGAGGTAAGAGTGGAGAACAAAAGAAAGGAGACTGGAGAAAGTGGAGGAAACTTAGTTGATATTTGTACTGAAGAGAATACAGTGGAATTGTACAGAATATATACTACTAAGAAACACCACTAGAATGGAGCATATAGAATGGAGTCTGGTAATATGAAGTCTGGAGCTGTGACTGGTGTTAGCAGTCACCAGAGCTATGCTCCATAATGAACTCTAAGTGATAGAGAATGGAGGCTGCAGAACTAATACTAAAGGAAATGTAAGATAAGAAGAACAAGGAGAACTATAATGGATGAAGTCTAAAGGTGAGAAATGCCTTCCTGAATAGATTGTGCTGGAGTTGCACTGTGTTGGCCAGAGTTGAAGTCCAGGATATAACAGTATCCCCCTCTTAGGCCTAAATCCTTGAAGGCCATGGAGTGTGGAGTGCAGATGTGGAGTTGGTGTGGAGATTTGTGGTGGAGTTTGGTTAATTCACATGACTCCATTGATTATTGATTAGAGTCTGAATTTTGTGGCTGAACATATAAGTCTGGATGATGCATGACTAGTCTTTGATTTTCTTTCACCATCATCAATATGACTTCCACATCCAACCTCCCCTTCCTGCTATTGGAGATTGCCAAATGAACCTGGGGAGACATCCAGGAAAAACTTAATGACAATGACATAACTGTGGCTGTGAAGGCCATGGAGTGAGGGCAACAACAGAAAGAGGCAAAGAGGAAGGCTGAGAAGGCAGCACAGAAAAAGGCAGAGGCAGAGGTGTGAGCAGCAGAGGAGAAGAGGCAAGTGGAGGTAGTGGAACAGAGGCACAAGAAGGTGGTGGAGGCAGCCAAGAAAAGGGTGAGTGGCCACATTATGTAACTATGGACATCACTAATTTGTTGTTAGGCCAAGCAAGTCTGGGTTGCACAGACCATGGACAAAGGTAAAGGGAAGGCACCACCACTGTGCAACCAGTGCAAGTTGAGGGATGAGCTAAAACAGCAGAACCCGATGGGGAACTTGAACCAGCTCTACTACAACTATCAGCTAAAAAGAATAAGAGACTACTAACTCATTCTGTTGAGGAAAGAGTTGAGGTGGCAAAGTAGCTTAGTAGTCGAGTTCTGGAGAAAACCAAGAGACTAGACTGGGGATCTACCCAGCATCGTCCTTGGGGTTTATATACTACTATACTATTTATACATGTTTGTCTAACCCTAATACCTGATTAGGTAGAATGCTATACCTACGCAGTAGGGCTATCACTAAGGTAAGAGTCCATGCTGTAGCTATCCAATAGCGATAAAGACATACCACAGCCTCTAGGGCTGAGGGGAATGGAAATGAATAACACATTTGATACTGTGGATGGCAGACCAAATGGAAGAGAAGCCGCAGCAGCAGTAATGGACTGGGCTGTGCCATAGCCATGCACAGCATGGAAATGAAAAGAATCACATGGTGATTAAAAGGACATTGGCTACACGCGTTAGAAGTCTAGAAGGAACATGGTAATAACCGTGTCAAAGAATAGCCTAATGGAGATAGATCTGATTGGGAAGAAGAGCAGAAGATAAGCACGATCAGATTAGTCATGAAATGATAGGATAAGATCAAGCAAAAGTATATGCTAAGTCCGTTGCGATGAAGAGTCTACCAGAGACCGTATACGAGACGGCAAGGATCGTCACATGAGCCATGTGAGATGGGCACAGGCAAGTCCAAGTCCTGTATTGCCTGTCAAGAGGTGAAGGCAAAGTGTGTATGCCCTGGAGATGGTGAGGTGCCAAAGAAGCCCTTGATAAAGAAGCCCACAATGAAGCAGAGGCACATGATGGGGGCAGAAGAAAACCCAAGGCCATGCAAGAAGGTATGTGAGGATGTGGAGACAGAGGCAGAGCTGAGCAGGGAGAGCAGTGTCAAGTGTGCCCTTTGGGGCATTGAGCTGGTGATCTGGTCATTGGATAACCATGTCCAGACCCAGATATACCTGCTCCACCAGCTCATGGAGCTCAAGAAGGTGGAGGTGTTTGATGATCCAGAGGAGGAGATGGTGGATGAGGACACAGCAGAGGTAGCAGAAGAGTTGGAGGGGCTGAGGGAGGACTATGAAGAGTCTGGGATGTCACCACCATTGCCCCTATAGTATAAGGTATTAGTTTTCAGACTTGTATAAATAGTGATAGAGTTGAATGTAAAAATGGTGTGAACTTAGAATGGAAGGAAAAATAGAAAAAAAGAAAAGAAACAGAATGGAACAAAAAAGGAAAGAAAGAGAACCTTGGAGTTGTACAACATTAAGTGGGTAGTGGCCTAGGCTTGTCTGGATACTTCTCATGGAAGTCTGAAATAAGGTCCCTTGTATTTCCCAACTCCATGGCAAGTAGCTAGGAGGTCTCATTGTTAGTTCTCTTGTAGCCCAACCAACAAATCAAGTACAAGAGTTAGCAGTAACACCTTCTCTGATCAATCTTGAAGTCTAAAATCTCCACAATCTTGTACTTTGGCTCACCATTGACCTTAACCAGAGGTGACAGCAGTTGGTCACAATTTGGTATAGTATTTGGAGTAGAAACTTCTAATTGAGAGATGTAAAAAACTGGATGTATGGAATGCATAGTGTCAGGTAAATGTAAAGTGAAGGAATAAGCACCAGGCTTAGCAATAATCAGAAATGGGCCTAGATTCTTCTCAGATAGTTTTTTGGATGGACATGTAAACCAGAAGTACTTGGCCTTCACATACACTTGATCACCAATCTTGAAGTCTGGGGCCAGACTCTGTTTAGTGTCAGCAGGTCCCTAATAATGCTTCTGGACTTCAGCTATCTCCAACCAGAGGAAATCATGGAGTTGATCCAAGTCCACAACATAAGCTTTGGCTGTAAACAAGGTAAGGTCATGATTGGAGTTGATAGACAGATTTGGGTGATAGCCCTTATTAGCAAAGAACAGAGATACTCCAGTAGTAGCACTCAGAGTGTTGTTGTACACAAATTCAGCAAAAGGGAGGAGTTCTGACCAATTGTCCTGTTGATAGTTATAGTAAATCTGGAGGTATTGCTCAAGGGATTGATTAGTGCATTCAGTTTGACCATTCCCCTCTGGATGATATCCAGAGGTGAAATGAAGGCACATATCAAGAGCTTTACCTAGAGACTAGAAAAAGTGTGATACAAACTCAAAGCCCTGGTTAGAGGTGACATGGGTGGAAACTCTATGCTTACTGAACACATTGATCAGGAACAATTTAGCTAGATCAGCAGAGGTGATAGTATTATGAGTCAGAATAAAGATTGATTGTTTAGACAACTGATTAACAACCACTAGGATTGCTGTATAACCTTCTAAAGGGGAAAGCTGTTCAATGAAATCCATGGAGATGGAGTTCCATGATTTCTTCAGAATTGATAGCTGCTTGAGGAGTCCATAAGGCTGGTGCCTTGGAACCTTGGTGTAGGTGCAGGATGTACAAGAACTGACATAGTCCTTGACAAAGGTGCAGATGCCTGGCCAGATATACTCATGGTGAATGAGTTCCAAGATGCAGTTCTGGCCGAAATGATCTACAGTAGGGTAATCATGAAAGTAATGGAGAATCTGGAGTTGGAGATCTTTAGCTTTGGGAACATAGATGCAATTGTCCCAGAGTAGGAAACCTTCAGGGTTGACTGTCCAGCAAGGGTCATTAATAGACTCAGAGGAGAGGATGCAGGATGCAACTGGATCATTAGGAAGGGAGGAGAGGATGTCAGAGCAGAGTTGCTCAATGTTGACTAGGAGTGAGGCCTGGAGTGTCAGAGTAGCTAAGTAAGTCATGTGGAGAGATGCAGTAAGCTATTCATGGGTGAATATGGGCCAGAAATTATTGAGGTTGACACAAGTATAGTCTTTATTCCCTTCTTTTGGGTAGACATTTCAATGTCTAATTAGTGCATCAGGTTTGGCTCCAAGCTTACCAGGCTAGTAATGGACTACCATATTGAATTGGCAGAGGTATTCAGACCAGCAGGCCTGGCAGCACATCAGGAGCTTAGTAGTGGAGAAATACTCAAGATTCTTGTGATCAGTAATGACATTGATTGAAGATCCAGAACCTTCAAGGAAGTGATGCCAATTTCTAAATACCTCAAAAATCATCAACAACTCCTTGTCATGTGTGTCATAGTTCAACTCCAGCCCTGTAAGGGTGTAGGAATAGAACATGACCAGATAAAGTTCAGAGTCAGAGCCAGCAATAGACAAAATGTCAGTGATGGCATAATTGGAGGCATTAGTTTTGATGGTAATGGGGGCATCTGGAGTTCAGTGGATTAACACTGGAGTGGAGATGAAGGCTTCCTTCAGCCAATTGAAGGACTTGTAACAGTTATTGGAGAAGTTTCAGGAAACTCCCTTACAGGTGAGCCATGTAAGCAGGATCACAATGTCCAAGTAGTTTTGAATGAAGCAATGGTAGAAGTTGGCAAAGCCAAGGAAGGACTGAATGTCCTTAACCTTATGAGGCTCTGGCCAATTCTGAATCACTTTGACCTTGTCTGGAGCCATAGTGAGCTCAGAGAGAAAGAGGATATATCTGAGGTACTTGATGGACTCCAAATGAAACTCACACTTCTCCAGCTTCAGATATAGACTGTTAGTGTGGAGATGTTGAAGGACTTCCCAGATGTTCTTGCAGTGTAAGGTGATGTCTTGGGAGTAAATTAGGATGTTGTTGAGATAGATTACAATGGAGACATCCAGCATATCAGTAAATATAGAATTGACAAAGGGCTGAAAGGCAGCTGGGGCATTGGTGAGACCAAAGGGCATTACCAACCATTCATAGGATCTGTAGTGGGTGCAGAAGGAGGTCTTCCACTCATCTCTGATAGTAATGCAGACTAAATGATATGCATGCCAGAAATTGAGCTTGGTGAATATCTTAGTACTGCTAGGGGCTTCTAGAAGATTGGAGGTGTGGGGTAGTGGATAATGGTCCTTCTTTGTGATTTTATTTAGACCTCAGAAATCAACACAAAGGCAGAGGGAGCCATCCTTCTTGTGGATGAAAAGCACCAGTGCAGCATGTGGAGATGTAGATTGCCAGATAAAACCAATGCAGAAGTGTTCATCTAAGAAGTCTTTAAGGGCCTTCTGTTCTGTGGGGGAGAGGGAGTAGAGCCAACTGATTAGAGGTTTGGCACCTTTCTCAAGATTAATCTTTAGATTGAATGGATGGTGCTCAGGAAGTATATCCACCTTCTTCTTGCTGAAGACATCTGCAAAGTCATGGTACTCTGAGGGAACTCCAGAGAGGTCTGGAGGTACCTCTGAAGCATCAGAGACTGTAACTGAGTGAGCTTTAGTGGAGTTAATGTCTTGAAAGGAAAGGGCAAAGGAAACAGAGTCCTCTAACTTGCAGGTATGATTGAACATGGCTATATTGATGAAGGAGATTGCTGGGCATGTAAGCCTGGGGGCTCTAGGCAAATCTGGGGGTGTAGTCTCCAGAGGATGAGTGGGGTAATTGTCAGGTAATGAAGAGAGAGGAACAGAGTTTGACTTAGGAGACTTGGAGGTTAATGTTGGGGTTGATACCCTATCTGTGGAAGTCTGGAATGTGATGCTGCCCAATACCCAATCAATCAACAGATTGTAGTGGGTGAGCCAGCTGTGTCCTAATACTATCACACAAGAGGGATCCAGTGAGGTTACATAGAACATATTAGAGGTGGTTTTGCCAGATGGAAAGAGGATTAGAAGGTCTATGGTGGAGTTAATGTCAGAGGTAGAGGAGCTATCAAAGAGATGAAGGGAAAGCAGGAAAACAGAGTTTGTAGAAATCTTGTGGGTCTTAATGAATGTGGAATCTATGAAGCAGTGGATAGAATCAAAGTCAAGTAGACACAAAATGGAGGACAGATTAAGAGTTGGAATGAATACTATAGATTTAAGGGAATTTGAATTGAAAAGAGTGGATGTGTTGAGATGGAGTTCCTAAGGTGCATGATCAGAAATAACACAACTCCTAGACTGTGCAGTTCTATGGAAGCCACACTCTATTTTTTCACCTTCAAAGAAGCAGAGCTTACTGAGGCTTCTGCCAGAGTAGCTGTGGTAGTACAAGCCTTCAAAGCTCTAGAGCTGGATTTTGGACACTCCTTGGCAGTGTGCCCAGATTGCTTGTAGAACAGGCAGAAACCTTGGTGAAGGTGGCACTGGTGCTCCTTGGGGAGAAGCTTGCTGTCCTTGCCCAACTTGACAGAGATGCTGTTGGTATTGTTAGCATCTTTATTCTTGGGTGAGTTCTTATCACCTCTGGAGAATCCAGAGGGTAAGGAGTTGGATCCCTTGAACTTAGATTTATTCTTGGGCTTGTCAGAGGTGCTTGGATTGTTGCTTGAGGATGTTGAGTTGGCAGATTTATTGTTAGAGTGGCCTCTGGAGTTCAAGCACTTGGCTTGGTTGCTTAGGAGATTTCCTCCTTTTACTCCTAATACTGATGGTCTATTCTTTGGGCCATCTTGTGGAGTTCAGCAAGGGTGTCAGGCTTGTCAAAACAAGAGACCTTATCCTTAATCTGGTCTGGAAGTCCTATGTAGAAACTCCAGTGGAGCACACTATGGCCCCAATCCTGGACCTGGCTTGCCAGGTGATTCCACTCAATGATATATCTAGTAATGTGCTGTGAGTCTTTTATCTGCAGTCACTTGAGTTGAGCTTCTATATTAGTGATGGAGTCATGAGGTCCAAAGTTGGACTGCAGTTCATATAAAAACACCTGCCAGTCATCCATCCACTTTGGCCAGAAATACAGGAGTTTAATCCTGAGCAAGTTCAGTTTGAAATAGTCTAGGGCTACACCCTTGAGATATGATTGCACAAATATTACCTTAATCCTATCAATATAATAGGTCTTTGAATTTGCTTAAAAGTTCAGTTTACACTGAACAACAAAAGGTCAGAGCTTCTTGAGGTCCATTCCATCAAACAGATCTGGCTCTCAGACCTTTGCTTTTGAGGTATTAGAATTGTTGTTATGTCTAAGGGCCACTCCTGTCATGTTCCATATCATGTTAGCAAGCTATGCAAATGGTTCATAAGCTAGTTGTCATATGCTGTTCCTACTCCAGAACTTCACATTCAACTCCTCAATAACTCCAGAGTGATCTCCTCTGTTTGCATGTGTAGGATCTCCAGACCCATGTGACTTTTCCTTTTGTGTTTATTCTTGTTCTCTGTCACATACCACTCCAACTCAAGTACTCTAGTACTGTCATATCCTGGACTTCAACTCTGGTCAGCACAGTGCAACTCTGGCACAATCTACTCAGGAAGGCATTTCTCATCTTCGGACTTTGTTCATTATAGTACCCCTTGTTCTTCTTATCTTACATCTCCTTTAGTATTAGTTCCACAGTCTCCATTCTCCATTACTTAGAGTTCATTATGGAGCATAGCTCTGGTGACTGCTAACACTGGTCACAGCTCTGGACTTTGTATTACTGGACTCTGTCCTATATGTTCCATTCTAGTGGCATTTCTCAGTAGTATATATATTCTGTACAATTCCACTGTACTCTTCTCAGTACAAATATTGACTAAGTTTCCTCCACCTCCTCTAGTCTCCTTCTCCCTGTTCCCCCCCTTACCTCTGTCTCAACAAGGACCAGACTAGAGCAAGAGTGTGACACATACATCCTGTGCTAAGTCCTCACACTCCTAAGTCCATCCATTACCATCTCTATCTGGACTTCAGTCCACCTCTGTACTAACCTCTGAACCTCCACCCCACTAGCTTGGACTTATCCAGAGTAACATCCTGGAGGGACCAGACTTGACAGGTACTCTCTGGCATGATCTCTGGTATAATCTCCAGTATGATCTCCTAGATATCTCTTATCTTGTCTCTTGTATTCCTGATTCGTATGATCTCCTTCAGTTATTCTCATTCTTAGTTCCTCTGAGCAGGTGTCTCACTTAGTATGACAGCCTGACATCTGTCTCTGACTTGTCTCTGATCTGTCTTGGGCATGTCCCCAACCTGTCTCCAACTTTGATATATCATTACTCATTCTATTTCATCTTTGACAACCTGTTACATTCCATTACTAATCCATCCAGACTCCATAGTATAAATATAGTACTCCAACTTGTACATACTTCAGTTTGAATATTGAATTAGTCTCCTCCTCATACTTCCAACCTTGAGCTCTGCACTCATCTGACCTCTGACTCTGAGAATAACAAGTACAAGGGCATGACACATAAGTCCTATGCCAAACATCCTCGCCCCCTCCATTCCACCCATTCTTTTCTCACCCTCCTATTGCAACTTCATTCCAGACATCGTCGGACTTGTCTGAAGGACCCAGACTTAACATTCTCTGATTGGCTGTGCCTGTCCATTTTGTTGGATCTTTGTTCTTAGATGTGCAGTCCAGCATATCGCATCTCCGGTACACAGCTCTGAGTTTCTCATTCCCATCTTACTTATCATCCTGTTCTGCAGTTACTCCATTAGTAATGTGATACAACTCTGGTAGTATAAATATTGTAGTTACTTCACTGTACACTCCTCAGTCTAAATATCAATTTGGATAACTCCAGTTGTCTTCTTCCTTACCCTCACATTCCTCCTCCAAAGAGTTGAACCTACACAAGATGTGACACATAAGTCCTGCGCCGAGACTCACCCCTCTGCTCTACTACTCCGCTTCTACTCCTGTGTCCATGGACTTCCTTCTAGAGGACCAGAGTAACCAATCTTAACACCCCTCCATTCTGCTACTTTGCTTCTACTCCTGTTCACTTAAACTTCCTTCTGGAGGATCAGAGTGACCAATCTTAACACTAGTGGTACATGATTGAGATCATCATTTTCAGATTTGGAGGCCAGATTGTCATCAAGTTAATTAGGGTTGTTGTTAAGATCGGTTACTCCAGTTCTCCAGAAGGAAGTCCATGGGCATAGGAATAGGAGCAGAGTAGTGGAGTGGAGGGGTGAGTCTTGGCATAGGACTTATGTGCCACACCTTGTGTAGGTTCAACTCTTTGGAGGAGGGATGTGAGGGTAAGGAAGAAGACAACTGGAGTTATCCAAATTGATATTTAGACTGAGGAGTATACAGTGAAGTAACTACAATATTTATACTACCAGAGTTGTATTGCATTACTAATGGAGTAACTATGGAACAGGATGATAAGTAAGATGGGAATGAGAAACCCAGAGCTGTATACTAGAGATGCAATATGCTGGACTGCACATCTAAGAACAAAAATGGACAGGCACAGCCAATTAGAGAACAAAGATGAACATAAAAGGAAAAGTCACATGGGTCCAGAGATCCTACACACATGAACAGAGGAGATCACTCTGGAGTTGTTGAGGAGTTGGATGCAGAATTCCAGAGTAGGAATGGCATATGATAGTTGTCACCAGGTGGGTTATTGTCTGGATTGTCACCACTATCACCATCATCACCACTGTTACTGGGGTCTGGAGGTGGAGGGCTGCTGGCACTACCAGGAGGTCCTTGCAAGCCATCTATCTTGGGCACTGAATGAATCAACAACCAGGAGTGAGACTGGTCACCAGCCAACTCCTGAAAACAAGGAGATGGCAGAGATTGTTCTAAGGGTAGCACTGTCAGATGGGAGTTATGTCTAAAAATACTAGAAATCAAGGGGATGTGGCCATGAACAGTAAAGCTAACATATTCACCAGGAATACTTCAGAGACTACCAAAGGTAGCCATGGTTCTGGAGTGGGTATTATAAGTATGGGTATGAGACATGAGGTTTTGAGAACTAGAACAAGGTGTGAGTACAAATATACTGTCAAGTCTGGTCCCTCTGGGATGTTACTCTGAATAAGTCTGAGCTAGTAGGGCAGAAGTTCAGAGGTTAGTGCAGAGGTGAACTGAAGTCCAGATGGAGGTAGTAATGGGATGGACTTAGAAGTGTGAGGACTTAGCACAGGTGCATATGTGTCATGCTCTTACTCTAGTTCAGTCCTCATTGAGACAGAGGTAAGAGTGGAGAACAGAAGAAAGGAGACTGGAGGAAGTGGAGGAAACTTAGTTGATATTCATACTAAAGAAAATACAGTAGAATTGTATAGAATATATACTACTGAGAAACACCACTAGAATGGAGCACATAGGATGGAGTCTGGTAATATAAAGTCTGAAGCTGTAACTGGTGTTAGCAGTCACCAGAGCTATGCTCCATAATAAACTCTAAGTGATAGAGAATGGAGGCTGCAGAACTAATACTAAAGGAGATGTAAGATAAGAAGAACAAGGAGAACTATAATGAATGAAGTCTGAAGGTAAGAAACACCTTCCTGAGTAGATTGTGCTGGAGTTGCACTGTGTTGGCTGGAGTTGAAGTTTGGAATATGACAGTCCCTCCTTTCCTCATTTAAACAAACAGAAGCTTATGGTCTGCCATTTCTGGAACCCCCACTAGAGATTATAGATGACAAAGAAGAGTATGAAGTTGAGGCCATTCTAGCTCATAAAGGGTCCCCCAGTTGCTATTGTTACCTCATCAAATAGAAGGGATATGCCCCTTTGGAAAACATCTGAGAACCTGAGAATAATCTCCATTACACTGCCTCCATTCTGACAGATTATAAATACCACAATCAACTACAGTAACAAGGACCCATCATGGACTGCATTAACTATCAGCTTGTTATCTCCATCATTCTCCTATATCTCATCCTCCTCACCACCATTGCCATTACCATTTATTGGGCCACCACTATCCCTTCTCACTAGTAAATGCCCCTCAACCCCTTCACTTGCATCATCTTAGAAAATGCTCTTGCCCACCTCATCCATCTCTTTGTCACTGTCTGAGTATGCATGACTCAGATCCTTTCATGTGCAGCCCTTCTTCTTGCCCACCTCAGCCATGTTCATCCTTTACAGTGCCATTCTTGTAGACCCCCAACTCCTTCATGCCATTAAGGAACTCCCCCTCTATCAGGATAATGAAGTCACTCAGGAGTTGATGCACCTATTTCATGAAGCTGCTTGTGTTCAATATTATCATCATTGTTGTGCCCCTTCTGATTTTTCTTCCATGTTTGGTGTCCCACTACAATTGACTATTAACAAAATTCCTGAATGCATTCTCTCAATTCTTCATCTGTTTGGTTTTGATACCTACATTTCTATGATCACACCTGATCTTATTTTCTCTACTTTCCATTGAATTTACCTTTTACTCATGCTGCTGAAATGAGATCACTACCTTACTTTGCTTGCCACAGACTCTACTACTCATACTGTCCCCCCTTCTTCACCAGTCATTGCTACTGCTCCTTCTTCACTAGTCATTGCTATCACTCCTTCTTCACCAGTCATTGCTACCACTCCTTCTTCTCCTGTTATTGCTACTACCCCTTCCTCCCCTGTACTGCAGGTTCCCCCCCTCAGTGAACAGATCTCCTCTCTGCCTTGGTCAACCTCTCCCACCATGTCATTCTCCATGGCTACTACATTCCTAGACTCTGAAGGACCCTTAGGCATCACTTTGTACATGCTGGACATGGACATTGTGGCCTCTAACAGAGAATTTCTCTTGACACTACCCAATGGCCAGCAAGTTCTATCTTCCCCTTCCCAAACCCTCACATGTCCAACCTGCCCTCCACTAGCTTCCCCATCCACCATCTGCTTTCAGTGTGAAGGTAGGGGTCACTATAGAGCAAATTGCTTACAGTACCAATGCCCAACTTACTACACCTTGGCCCCAAGTCATAATGCTTGTAGCTGCCTTTGAACCTAGTGTTCCTTCTGCTAGAATTAGGAACATGGACCTCACTTCTACCCTTGGAGGATGTGTTCCACTTGTGATGAACCTGAACACATCCAAAGTGATTGTCCATTTAAGCATTACTCCATTCCTTAGGTGGAAGCCATCTTTGAAGGACCATACTGTGACAATCCTTGCCATCTCGTATACGGTCTCTGGTAGACTCTTCATCACAACAGACTTAGCATATACTTTTTGCTTGATCTTATCTTATCGTTTCATGACTAATCTGATTGTGCTTATCTTCTGCTCTTCTTCCCAATCAGATCTATCTCCATTTGGCTATTCTTTACCATGGTCATTACCATGCCCTTCTAGACTTCTAACGCATGTAGCCAACGCCTTTTTAATCACTGCATGATTCTTCTCATTTCCATGCTGTGCATGGCTGTGGCATAGTCCAGTTCATTACTGCTACTGTGGCTTCTCTTCCATTTGATCTGCCACCCGTAGTATCAAATGTGTTATTAATGTCTGCTCCCCTCAGCCCTAGAGGCTGTGGTACACCTTTATCACTATTGGATAGCTACAACATGGATTCTTACCTTAGTTGTCGCCCTACTGCATAGGCATAGCATTCTATCTAATCAGGTATTAGGGTTAGACAAACATGTACAAATAGTATAGTAATATATAAACCCCAAGGACGACACTGGGTAGATTCCCAGTCTAGTCTCTTGGTCTTCACCTAAACTCGACTACTAAGCCTCAAGACCATTACCTCAAACTCTCTACTAACCGTAGCAAGTTAGTACTCCTTTAGTTCTTTTTAGCTGATAGTTGTAGAAGAGCCAGTTTTCATTCCCAAAGAGGGTTCAGCTGTTTCACATACTGCAGATAAAATACTGAAACCAGGAGTTCCAGTTTATAAAGGGGGTATTGTTACAGTTCTTTATCTTCACTGTCATGTCTTTCTTGTGGTACTTTCTGTTCCTCACTTTTGTCCTTCTTTCTTTATTTCTTATGACAACCGTTATTTCCCTCTCATGGTGTCTCCTCATTCCACAGTGTTCCTTTCTTTAGACCCTTAGGAGTCTGTATGGGTCATTCCCCCTTGTTTCTCTTAAACTTACCTTTACCTTGGGATGCTTACTACTTCACAGTTGTTTCTATCACAATGGCTTAGTTATTCCCAATTCTACCACCTTCTATGATTTTCTATTGTAGCTTATATACCATCACACCCTGTATTCTAGTTCTCATTCTTGGTCTATGCAATTATATGTAGTCTTGAGTCCACTACAGGCCCTGCACTGTGTTCCTCACCCCTTGCACCCTCAAGTTTCCAAGAAACCTTCAAGTCCCTGAAATCCCTAGTTCATGCCTATGGACCTAGGCTACCTATATAACAGTAACCCTCCTCCCTCCTCTGACTTGTCTTCATCAACTCTGTCCATCTCCACAACTCTGGATGAGCCCCCCATAGATTCTCTCTCATCCTCAGACATTCCCACTGAAGCATCACCTGCAACTCATGACCTTCCATCCTCTGATTCATCTGACTCTCCAACTCTGCTCTTGGGCCCTGACAGTTGCCTTTGTCCAGAAGAACAACTTTGCCACATCAACCTCATGCTCTGTATGTTCTGTGGTTCCACAGGACACTCCATGACTTCTTGTCTCTACTCTGACTCTCATGCTGCCATGATGTGTGCATCTATTCCTTCCTCCATGTCCTTAAGTTCCTCCAACTCCTCTTCCTCATCAGATGATTAACCTCCACCCTTCTCTGAACCTCTGTTCTTCCTGTCCTTATTCCTGTATTATCTGATATTTGGTATACTCTATTTAATTTTGTTCTCCCTGTTACTCTGATTTTGTTTTTTATTTGTGTTTACTTGTCTTTTTCCCCATTTGTTTATTTTTGTCTTTCCTTTCTGACCTTTATGTCTCTTCAGTCCTGTCATATCCCAACTCTGCACCTCTAATATTCTGTCTTGTTGACCTGATGCACTCCATATTAGATGTAGCATTCTGATGCATACTCCACATACCTTGTTGGATTTCAGACTCATGCACCATTGGATACTACTCAGCCCTCCCACTTTTTCATTCATTGATGACTTTGGGTTTGGGGAGCAACTTCTTTCAGGTACTGATGTTTGAAATGCCAATCCCCTAGGCTCACTCTGTCCTATCCACTGCAACTTCATTCCTCCAGACATCTGCCTTCTGGCACCTCTGTCTGCTTATCTTTTCTGACCTCCACATTCTCTCTACTGCTTCAGCTTAAGAGGGGAATAGGAGTCTGCTCACGTCATTCCAGTCTTCACTCCTCCATGCTTGTGTTCTCTGTATGTATCCACACCCTACATGCACTCTGCACAACCCTGCACAACTTCTATGGTAGTTCTGTCCTGTCTATGTTTTGCTTTTCTATCCTTCATTTTCACAGAATTGGCTTCATAATGTGGGCTATTTACAGTGTCTACTACTCCAATTTGCAGTCCACCACCAATGAGCCAGCCTTGCTCAACTCCTTCAACTCCACCATTGTCTCCTCTGCCTTACCCTCCTCTAGCTCTGAGTCCACCTCGTCTGTGCCTCTGAAAGCCTGTCACATTAGGATGTTGACCAGACTATGCATCCAGTAATTATGGATGCTCAGCTGATCATTCATCTTCTCTAGAGTGTACTGGACTCCAGTGATTGCCTTTGCAATTCCACAAAGGGTGCCAGTGTAGTTCTCCTCCACTCCTTCACTCTGGCTTAGCCCCAGTTCACTCTCCATCTTTGTGCAGGTAGTTTTTCTCTTTTTTTTCAGCTCCTCTGCATCATCATCCACCCTCCTCTTCCTCTGCTCCAGTTTTGATTCCTCATTGGGCTGCATGCACCTTTGCTGCACATCAATGCAGGGCTGGCACAACCTTGCCTTACCTGCTCTGGCCTCACACTTCAAGCCCCTCCATGCACACCTCTCACATGGCTCATGCTCCCAATGTATTACTGTTCTATGCTTCCCCTTGTTGCCACATTGCTATGCAGCGATCTCCTCCACCCATTAACAATTAACTCCAAATCACCTTAAATACAAAGAAGACTTACCCATTGTTTTGCTGTGCCCTCCTCAGCTTGACACTCTTCCACCTCCTTTCAAGCAATCTCTGCCACTTCCTCCACCATCCTCTTCTTCTGTTCCTCAGCCATCCACTTCTCTTTCTTAGCCTTCCACTTCACCTCTTCCTTTGCTCTCTTCACTTCTTCCTCTGCCTTCTTCCATGCCTCCTTCTTCTTTGCCTTCACCCTTTGTTTACACTCTGCATACTTCACATCCACAAGCTCCTCAGTGTTGTCATTGCACTTGATGAGCTAGGCATCATCCCATTCCATAATCTTTGTGATATTGGACATCATGATAGAAGATGGTGGTAGTTTGACAACAAAGGAATTCATGCTCTGGTCTTTATGCACATCCATCCACCTTTTGGACTCCACTACTCTGTCTTGTGTGTGCTTAAGGCCTTCAAGGGCTCAGACCTAAGAGGAGGATACTGTCATATACTGTCCCAACTCTGGAACTCCACATTCAACTTCTCAACAACTCCAGAGTGATCTCCTCTGTTCATGTATGTGGGACCTCTGGATCCATATGACATTTCCTTTTATGTTCATTCTTGTTCTCCAATTGGCTATGCCTGTCCATTTTGTTAAATCTTCATTTTTAGATGCACAGTCTGGTATGTCACATCTCTGGTGCACAGCTCTGGGTTTCTCATTCCCATCTTACTTATCATTCCATTCCACAGCTACTCCATTAGTAATGTGATACAACTCCAGTAGTATAAATATCATAGTTACTTCATTGTATACTTCTCAGTCTGAATATCAACTTGAATAACTTCAGTTGTCTCCTTCCTTATCCTTACATTCCTACTCTGAAGAATTGAACCTATGCAAGGTGTGACAGATAAGTCCTGTACCAAGACTCACCCCTCTGCTTCACTACTCTGCTCCTACTCTCTGCTCCCTTGGACTTCCTTTCAAAGGACTGAAGTGACTGATCTTAACATTTTTATAGGCCACCTTTTTCACTGGTGGTTCATCCTTAGACTCCAACATCACCATATTGCTCCACTTCCACTTTGCATCAGGTCCATTCCACCACACCAAACTATTTTTCTTCAGACAGATCACATCACCCAGTAAGATACTGAGATTGATAAGGGCCTTGTTTTCAATGTCAGAAAGAATGTTGGGGCCATATCTGTTGTCCTCCAGAGCAGACCTATACAATAGCACATTGCAGACACCTAAGTTTGCCTGAGCATATTCAAGATAGTGTTTCAGATGAAACAGAAAGGGGACAAGCAGCAATGATGATCTGGCCTCACCAATGTTCTTCTATCAAGTTGGAGTCTAAGAAGTCAGCAGCAAAGGAACACTGCTGCATGGCATACCAACAGACATATTCAAATTGGAGGTCACAGCTCCTGCAGCTGCAGAAAGAAGACCCAACTGGGCCAGGGTTCATATTAGAAGCACAGAGGTCAAGGAATTGACATTGATGGCTGGAGATGGTGATGACTGTATGGAAGCTCTTCTCATATGGGAAAGAATAGGGGCCTTGTTTGTGGGGTTGAACAAATCAATATTAGATGGTGTGAATAGAGTAGCCTAACCTACATCAAGAGCCCAAGTCTAATCAAGGACCATCACCAGTATCAATGCAAGAGCTCCAAGAGGCCCAACATATGTTAGCCCTTTATCATGTTCATTCTTGTACTTTTGCTAAAGCTTGACACACTATTCAGCCATATAGATATCAAGGTCAGCCTTTATAGAATGCACTTTTTCCTAGTAAAATATCAGTACACTTCTAAAGTGTCTATGCCCAACATGAACTCACACATACCCTGGCATTATCATTAGAATGTGACTCATCCCCAGAGCTAGCATGCACTCAGAGCAGCTTCTAAATGTGCCACATATTAATGAAGATCTTAACCATTACTGGCTTGCTCTTGAAGTCAGCAATTTTTGTTACCATCTCCTTGTAATCCACAAGATTGTCAACATCGATTGCCTCAATAGCTTGTTGTCTACAGCTGCCATTAGTACCCCACACAACAAGAGAAAATAAAAAAATATATCCCTTTACTTTCAGTAGAGTATACCTAAACAGGTAGTGATTCTCTTCCATGACCACATACTTCTCCTGGCTATGCTTTTGGAGCATGGCCTTCAAAAAGTCAATATAGCCAGTGTTTGAAGGTTTAATTATGAATGAGAGCTCCTTCATCTTCACTGACTTCTCTTCCTTGGAAGTAGATTTACCTTGTAGTATCTTCTTGACCTTTGAATAGATGGTCAATGAAATGGAGAATGCTTGCTCATCCTCAAGATCTTGAGTCAGAGATGGCAACAACATGCTGGTCAACAGCAAATAGAAAAAAGAAAAATAACTATTACAAGCATATACAACACATGTGACTGGAGGCACTTTGGGGTCCTAGTCATGTGCCTGGTAAACCATTCAAATGATTTGGTTACTTTCCATGGACTTTTGAAAACTGCTATAAACAAATGGCATGATAAACATTAGTAAAGGAAAGCTTAGAAGAGCAATCTCTAGTAGACTTTTAAAGGATTGAATGCTCCTTAGAATAAAGCCTAGAGATGGTAGCAATGCCTATACCAGTACTAGAGGCAATAGAGCAAAAAGAATGGCCAGCATCAAGTTAAGAGAGGATGGTATTTTTCTAAGTACCAAAGAGAGATTGTATAATGATAGTAATTAAAGGTCAAGAAGTATAAGAATGTTTTAGGCTCAGACAAGATATATACATGTATATCTTTGTTTGTATGATCAAACAACAATTATTATTACCTTCCTTCATTGACATTCTATTGCTAATACTATGAGTAACAAAACTATTTCAATGCAGTTGCTGTTTTAAAATGGCTATATCTTGGCCATATCTGGTCCAAATCACATGACCAAGGGACCAATAGGTAGCCAGGAGTATGTACTATTATTTATCCCACTACATCTAAGCAAAATTCCCACAGGTGTTTGTAGTGCACTTCAGACACTGCATTAAGGTTAGGCATTGGAACAGTTTTGGGAGTCACTGTAGCTAGCAATTAGCAATTAGAACTCTTATCTATGATGTTATAACAATAAATAGTGGAAATAGACCATGTTCTGGAATAGATCACATGAAAGTCATGTGACACAGTCTGAAAGGATTAAATCATAAATCCCAACATTGTCTGCCTTTTATTTAGTTTTGACAGTTCCAACATGTTGGCTCATGAACTACTGTACATAGTTGAGGCACTTGGCATGGAGAACATGAGAGTTGAATTCTTCAACACTATGCATGAGGCTTCAAAGACCCAATTGATGGCAGATCAGATCTTCATGCAATATTTTGGCAAGAGGGTTAGAGATTCTTCTTAGGATCTGGAAGTGTTAATGCATTTAGAGCCTGCAATTTTTCATCAGCCAGCCCTTTACTAGTTATGCTAACTCATTGTATTGTGTATCCAACTACTCTCAAAACGTCTCTGAAGGAGTGCCCGTTTGTTCATACTCAACTAGTCACCACGCTGTCGCTAATCACCATCAAAACGTGTTTATTCGAGTATCGTTGTCGGGCGTGCGTGCACTGGTAATCAGTCCCCCTACTCATCCTCCGTCATCGGCGCCTCCTCGTACCCGACCCAGATCACCTCCGAACAGCTCTCACAGCCGACCAAGTGTGTCCCGTTCTCCAAATCGTCCTGTGT
>JBBPUB010000154.1:0-27002 GCA_038094415.1 Xerocomus alliaceus | reverse complement strand
CATCTAATCTACCTTTTCTGTCATCCTTGTCGACAGCGTACCAAGTATGGTCACTAAGGATAGTACATTAACAAGGTAATGATGTGATCTGGTGAAAAGACGACACCTGGCGAGAGAAACTTCTACCTTTTCCATCCAGTTACCACCACCACTATATGTTGGGCCCTTCAGTTCGATGAATCCGTCGTGGGCTATGACAGATTTATCCAGCTGGGAGGTGAATGCTAAACAAGGGTCGGTATCAGCATAGATGCTCGTCTACTAAGCCAATATAGACGAAACATGCATATACAGGCCCAAGAACCAAAACGAAAGGAGCCATACGACCATGTCAAGCACGTGAGGATGGGTCAGATTAAGATGGTGGAGTCGGGACCACCCGGAGATGACGTCGACGGCACAGGTGACAGCCGCGACAAAGGGAGTTGACCCGGGAACCACACGACAAGCAGAATATCGAACCAATAGACCCTGTGAATGTCCAGATCAAGACCGAGGTCGAACGAAAGGAGGGTGCCACGCTCACAAGCGCAGACGCAGAGCCTAACGGGGTGTCATAGGAGCATACCGAAAAGCTAAGAACGTGGGTGAAAGCAAATACGTCGATCGAGGAGGAAGAGAGTGAGAGGGCGCACAAGCAATCGACGATGAGTCAAGAAAATAATTAGCGCATCTTAGTAGACGAAGACAAAGCACTAGAACGGTTACCCACCCTCCACCATTACTTCCAAGTTCCACAGATCGACCCACTAGTGATGCGAAGGAGCGCGATGGCACGAACCGGTCGTGCGCACGAGGGTAGTCGAGTTGTGAAGTCGAACGTACCGGGAGCAATGCGAGTGCATCGGGAACATTAGAATGACAAAGCTCTAGGCAATGGCTGAAGAACGCGTCAGAACAAGTGGACTACCACAGCGACCCTGGATGCGCAGGAGACGGAAGTAATAGCAGCAAAAACGAGATGAACGCGTCGAATCGAAGAAAGTGACGTGCAGGAGGCGACGAAAACCGTCGAGGTTAGTCGGAGGTGCCAGAGCGGTGGCAACAGCGCTGTACACAATGAGAGACGAGGTAGACAGGATGGCGCACAGCGCGACTGAAACACGACCGCTAGGTAGGAACAAGTTAGTGAATGGTACAAGCAGAAGCATCAGTAAAATAGGCATTGTCTAATTCGTCTAATTTAGGACTAATTTACGCTTATTGGGCTTATGGCAGCCCGTCCCTCCACGGAGATTTTGCTCAGCCAATTAGACGATAAGCTTCCCCAAACTCTGTCGAATGTTTATCTTATGTGTCTTTTTGTGCTTTGCAAAAATGAAGATCTTGTGAACTCATGCTCTTACTCATTCCAATTGTCCTTTGCCCTATGTGTTAGAACTGGATAGGAGGCAGAAGTGCCTGCTACTATACATTACATTAGGAAATTACATCACTGCTTATCTCACCTTTATTACACCTTTTAGACTTTCTTTCCTTTTTAACAGTGAAATAATTACAATAAGTCTCAATAAGTACATGATAATGAAGATTAAGTTTGGGGCACACATTGGTCAAATAAGCATGAAAAAGACCAACAAGTGGAATAACCCTAGCAACTTAAACTACTAATAGTATATATTAGTATTAACCTAACTCTTGTACTCATTGAGGGGACATCAGAAGGATAAGAATATTTAGAATGCTTCAGAATCAATCCTGCCCATTCAACATACAGTGGCTCAAAAAAGTGTCCCAATATTGGTACATTTTGAAGAGATTGGTAAATTGCCAGTGATAGAGACCAAACAAGGCCAAACACCTGCATAAGCGAAGGTAGTACTTACTCTAGGCTTTCTAATCCAACTTGGATCATATGATTTGGTTGTCATGCCATTGAGCTATGCCCATTTTAAAATGACATGTCATTGGAACACTTATTTGAGCATAATTTCAATTCTATACTTTTAGTATTTAGTGTGTCCTCCCTTGACCTTAATCACTGCCTCTAGTCTTCTAGGCATGCTTTCTATCAATCTTTGACACTCCTTAGCCTCAATCTTGCCCCACTCCACTACAATCCTCTCCCAAAGTTTCCATACTCCTCTAGCTGATCTTGGATAGCTGTTGAGCTTTTGTTTCAAAATTTGCCAGACATGTTCAATAGGACTAAGGTCTGGAGATTGTGGTGGCCAATCCAGGAGCTTGATTCCTTGAGATTCAAGCCATTCCTGAGCTCTTTTGGAGGAGTGCTTGGGGTCATTATCTTGTTGAAAGATAATGGCTTTCTCAGGAATACCACAATTTTCCATGCTAGAAAGCAGATTATCTTCCAGAATGGAGACACACTATTTAGCATTCATTTTTCCCTCCACCTCTGCCAAGATTCCAACACCATTCCAGCCCATACATTCCCAAACCATTAAGAAATCTTCTTCAAACTTCACTGTTTTCTAAACCTCATTATTTTGTAAAGGCTTACCTGCCATTTTCCATACATACTTCCTTCCATCTGACCCAATCCTATTAAGCTTGGTTTTATCTGACCAAATAACTCTAGTTCAGTCCTCTATAGTCTAGTTTTGGTACTTGAGAGCAAAGGCTAGCCTCTGTTTTCTATGTTTGACAGATAAGAATGGTTTTTCTTCTTGACCACAGCCTTCAAAGAAGCAGACTTGAGAACATTCTAAACAGTTTGGGATGAGATAGAAGAGGAGAGGGCAGAATTGATGAGCTGGATGGTGTTATATGCCATTCCTACTTCAGAACTCTACATCCAACTCCTCGACAACTCCAGAGTGATCTTTTCTGTTTATGTGCATAGGACCTCTGGACCCACATGACATTTCCTTTTATGTTTATCTTTGTTCTTTGATTGGCTATGCCTATCCATTTTGTTGGATCTTCATTCTTAGATGCACAGGCTGGCATATTACATCTCCGGTGCATAGCTCTGGATTTCTCATTCCTGTTTTACTTATTATTTCATTCTGCAGTTACTCCATTAGTAATGTGATACAACTCTGGTAGTATAAATATCATAGTTACTTCGTGGTACACTCCTCAGTCTGAATATTGATTTGGATAACTCCAGTTGTCTCCTTCCTTACCCTTACATCCTGCTCCAAAGAGTTGAACCTATACAAGGTGTGACACATAAGTCCTGTGCTGAGACTCACCCCTCCACTCTGCTACTCTGCTCCTACTCCCATTCCCTTGGACTTCCTTTCAGAGGACCAGAGTGACCAATCTTAATAGTATATTTAGACTTCCAATTGTGTAGGTTCTTCATCACCATCAAGCATGAGCAGTTGTTAGTACTATTCTTCCCAATGCAAAGCCCTTTAGTTTGCATTCAGTAGTTATTACTCCATCCCAGGCAACCTCCTCAGCATCTCTGCTTGCTCTTAGTCCTCTGCCTCTGTGCACCTCATGCACCATGGGAGCTGCATCTCCACAACCCCTAGATCATCTGTGGGCACTTTACCACCTGGAGATAGATGTACTCAGTCCCCCCTGTTGCACTCTGCTTGTTCCAGTGCTTGCTCCACTCCTAGGAACAGCACTCTGCTTGCCTTCGAACCTTTTGCACAATTGGCTAACACCATTAAAGCTATGAACTCTGAACTCCTGTTCAACTCTGCTTTGACCACTTCTAAAATCCATTCACCAGATTGTTTTAATGGTCTCCATCCATTGAAAATTCACTCATTTATTGCACAATATGAACTTAACTTCCAAGCTTGTCCATGCTCATTTTGCACCAATTGAGCCAAGGTTACATTTGTGCAGTCTTACCTCTCTGGCACCGCATTAGAGTATTTTCAGCTGGACCTCCTTAGAGTTGACACTCCATAGGATCATCCATTATGGATGGATGATTGGTATTCATTCCTTCATGAACTTCAGTCAAATTTCAGCCCTCATGACCCTGTCACTGATGCTGAGGCAGCCCTCATGTCACTCTATATGTCTGACTCTGAAAGGATCTCCCAATACATAGTTGAGTGAAATTGCTCCACTTCTCAGGTCTGAGAATGGGGCTCCAGTGCACTCCTTCAAAGCTTCTACTTAGAACTCCCTGATCACATCAAAGACGAACTTTCTTGTCTTGAGAAGCCCTCTACTATCTATGAACTCTGTTTTATGGCTCAGAAGATTGACCGCCAGTATTGGAAACACCAGAAAGAACAAACTGGTAACCCTCCTTCCTTCTCCAACTTGTCTTCATCAACTCCATCTGTTTCTGCAACTCTGGATGAGTCTTTCACAGATTCTCTCTTGTCCTCAGACATTCCTGCTGAAGCATTATCTGTAACTTATGACCTTCCATCCTTCAATTCATCTGACTCTCCAACTCTACTCTTGGGCTCTGATAGTCACCTTTGTTCAAAAGAATAACTTTATCACATAAACCTTGCACTCTGTATGTTCTGCAGCTCTGCAGAACACTCTGTGACTTCTTGTCCCCACTCTAACTCTTGTGCCACCATGATGCATGCATCTGTTCCTTCCTCTATGTTCTTAAGTTTCTCCAACTCCTCTTTCTCATCAAATGATTGACCTCCACTCCTCTCTGGACCTCTATTCTTCCTGTCCTTATTCCTGTATTATCTGGTATCTGGTATACTCTGTTTAATTTTGTTCTTCCTGTTACTCTGATTTTGTTTCTTACCTGTATTTACTTGTCTTTTTCCCCATTTGTTTATTTTTGTCTTTCCTTCCTGACCTTCTGCCCCTCTGGTCCTGCTATATCCCAACTCTGCACCACCTCTGATATTCTGCCATGTTGATCTGATGCACTCTGTACTAGGTGTAGCATTCTGATGTGTACTCCACATACCTCATTGGATTCTGGACTCATGCACCATTGAATACCACTCAGCCCTCCCACTTTTTTGTCCATTTATGACTTAGGTTTGGGAAGCAACTTCTTTCAGGTACTGATGTTTGAAATGCCAACCCCCTGGGCTCACTCTGTTTTGCCTGCTGTGACTTTATTCCTCTAGACATCTGCCTTTTGGCACCTCCATCCACTCACCTTTCCCTGGCCTTCATGTTCTCTCTGTCACTTTAGCTTAAGAGGGGAATAGGAGTTTGCCCATGTCATTCCAGTCTTCACTCCACCCTGCTTGTGTTCTTCATATGTATCTGCACCCTATATGCACTCTGCACAACTCTGCACAACTTCTACAGTAGTTCTGTCCTGCCTGTGTTCTGCTCCTCTATCCTTTATTTTCACAGAATTGGCTTCATAATGTGGACTATTTATAGTGTCTACTACTTCAATTCATGGTCCACCACCAATGAGCTAGCCTCACTCAACTCCTCCAACTCTGCTGTTGCCTCCTCCACCTCACCCTCCTCTGGCTCCAAGTCCATCTCCTCCATGCCCCCAAAAGCCTGTTGTGTCAGGATGTCAACCAGACTGTGCATCCAGTAATTATGGATGCTCAGCTGATCGTTCACCTCCTCCAGAGTATGCTGGACTCCAGTGATTGCCTTCACAATTCCATGAAGGGCACTAGCATAGTCCCCCTCTGCTTCTCCACTCTGGCTTGGCCCCAGTTCATCCTCTGTCTCTGCATGGGTAGTCCTCTTCTTCTTCTTCTTTGACTCCTCCACATCATCATCCACCCTCCTCTTTCTTTACTCCAGTTTCAGTTCCTTGTTGGGCTGCACACACCTCTGCTGCACATCAATGCAGGGCTGGCATGACCTTGCCTTGCCTGCTCTGGCCTCACACTCCAAGCCCCTCTGCACACACCTCTCACATGGCTCATGCTCCCAATGTATTACCATCCTACATTTCCCCTTGTTGCTGTGTTGCTGTACAGCAATCTCCTCTACCTATTGATAATCAACTCCAAACCATTTTAGACATGAAAAAGACTTACTCATTGCTTCATTGTGTTCTCCTCGACTTGACACTCTTTCACCTCCTTCTGAGTGATTTTCACCACTTCCTCCACCATCTGCTTCTCTTCCTTGGCCTTCTGCTCCTCTTTCTCAGCCTTCTGCTTAGCCTCTTTCTCTGCTCTTTTCACTTCTTCCTCCACCTTCTTCTGTGCCTCCTTCTTCTTCGCCTTTGCCCTCCATTTGCACTCTACATACTTCATGTCCACAAGCTCCTTGGCGTCGTCATCGTGCTTGACAAGCTGGGCATCATCCTACTCCATAATCTTTGTGATATTGGACATTGTGGCAGGAGATGGTGGTAGTTTGACAACAAAAGGAATTCACACTCTGGCCTTTATGCACATTCATCCATCTTTTGGACTCTGCTACTCTGCCTTGTGTGTGCTTAAGGCCTTCAAGGGCTTAGGCCTAAAAGGGGGATATTGTCATATGCTATTCCTACTCTGAAACTCTGCATCCAACTCCTCAACAACTCCAGAGTAATCTCCTTTGTTCATGTGTGTAGGACCTCTGGATCCACATGACATTTCCTTTTATGTTCATCTTTGTTCTCTGATTGGCTGTGCCTGTCTATTTGGTTGGATCTTCATTCTTAAATGCACAGTCCAGCATATCACATCTCCAGTGCACAGCTCCAGGTTTCTTATTTCTGTCTTACTTATTATTCCGTTCTGTAGCAACTCCATTAGTAATGCAATACAACTCTGGTAGTATAAATATCATAGTTACTTTGTTGTATGATCCTCAGTCTGAATATTGATTTGAATAACTCCAGTTGTCTCCCTCCTTACCCTTACATCCCTTCTCTGAAGAGTTGAACCTACACAAGGCACAACACATAAGTCCTATGCCAAGACTCACCCCTCCACTCTGCTACTCCACTTTTACTCCTATTCACTTGGACTTCCTTCTGGAGGACTGGAGTGACCAATCTTAATATTAATACAAAGATGAAGGAAGTCATTCTTCTTATAAACAAAGAGCACTAGCACAGCATGTAAAGATATAAATTACCAGATGAAACTAATGTAGAGGTGTTCATTCAAAAAGTTCTTAAGAGCCTTCTGTTCTATAAGAAAAAGGAAGTAGAGCCAACCAATCAAAGGTTCAGCATCTTCCTTAAGGTCAATCTTTAAATTGAATGGGTGGTGCTTAGAAAGCATATCTACCTTTTTCTTGCTAAAGACATTCATAAAGTTGTGATACTCCAAGGAAACTCTGGATAGATCTAAAGATACCTTCAGAACATTAGAAACTATAGCTAAGCAAGCTTTAGTAAAGTTGAAATCTTAAAGAAAAAGAGCAAAAGAAACAGAGTCCTTCAACTTGTAGATGTAATTGAATACAACTGCATTAATAAAGGAGATCACTAGGCATGTAAGTCCAGAGGCTCTAGGCAAATCCAGGGGTATAGTCTCCAAAGAATAAGCCAAATGATTGTTAAATGATAGAGGAAGAGAAGTGGAGTTTAACTCAGAAAATATGAAGATTGACATCAAAGTTGGCACTCCACCTATGGAAGTCTAAAATGTGATGCTACCCAATATCCAATCAATCAATGGATTGTAGCAGGTGAGCTAGCTATATTCTAATACTATTGTACAAGAGGAATCCAGCAAGGTTATATAGAACATATTAGAGGTGGTTTCATTAAATGAAAAGAGTATTGAAAGATCTATGGCAAAGTTGATGTCAGAGGTAGAGGAGCCATCAAAGAGGTGGAGGAAAAGTGGATAAACAGAGTTTATAGGAATGTTGTAGGTCTTAATGAATATGGAGTCTATGAAACAGTAGGTGAAACTGAAGTCAAGTAGGCACAAAATGGAGGACAAATTAAAAGTTAGGATGGATACTATAGATTTGAGAAAATTAGAATTAAAAAGAGTGGATATGTTAAGATGGAGTTTCTAAGGTGCATAATCAGAAATAATATAACTTCTAGACCACACAGTTCCATAGAAGCTGCACTCTATTTTTTTGCCTCCAAAGAAGTAAAGCTCATTATGGCTTCTGCTAGAGTAGCTACTGTAGCACAAGCCTTTGAAGCTCCAGAGCTAAATTTTGGACACTCCTTAACATTATAACTGGATTGCCTGCAAAACAGACAGAGATCTAGATGAAGGTAACATTGGCACTTTTTAAAAAGATGCTTGCTATTTTTGCCCAACTTGATAGAGATGCTGTTAGTATTATTAACATTTTTGTTCTTTGGTAAGTTCTTATCACCTTTAGAGGATCTAAAAGGCATAAAGTTAAATCTCTTGAACTTAGATTCATTTTTAGGCTTGTTGAAGGTACTGAAGTTATTGTTACTAAGGAATGTTGATGTAGTAGACTTGTTGTTAGAGTGGCCTCCAGAATTTGAGTCATTTAACTTGATTGCTCAGAAGATTTTCTTCTTTTGCTTTCCATACCAATGGTCTATTCTCTGGACCATCTTGTAGAGTTTGATAAGGCTATTAGGCTTACCAAAATAAGAGATCTTATTCTTAATTCAGTCTAAAAGTTCTATATAGAAACTCTAGTGAAGTATATTATGGCCCCAATTCCAGATCTGGCTTGTCAAATGATTCCACTTAATGATATATCTTGTAATGTGTTATAAGTCTCTCATTTACAGTCACTTGAGTTAAGCTTTTTTATCAGCAATGGAATTATGAGATTCAAAGTTGGACTGTAGTTTATATAAGAATGCCTACTAGTCATTTATTCACTTTAATCAAAGATGTGCAGGTTTAGTTCTGAGCAAGTCCAGTTCAAAATAGTCTAGGGCTATGCCCTTGAGATATGATTGTGCAAAGATTATCTTAATTCTATTAGTATAATATGTCTTTGGATTTGCTTGCAAGTTTAGTTCATACTGAATAATAAAAGGCTAGAGCTTTTTGGGATCCATTCTATCAAATGGATCTTATGACAATCCTTACTATCTTATATAATCTCTAGTAGACTCTTTGTTAAACAGACTTGGTGTGAACTTTTACTTTAATTTTATCTTTCCTTCTTATCTTATCTAATTATGCTTACTTCTGCTCTTCTTTCTAATCAGATCTATTCTCTTTAGACTATTTCTTCACACAGTAACCATTATATTCTACTAATCTTCTAATTGCTTGACCAGTGCTTTTTTTAAATCACCATGTGATTCTTTTCATTTCTATGCTATGCATGGCTATGGTATAACCCCTTTCATTACCACTACTATAGCTTCTCTTTTATTTTATCTGCCATCCACAGTATCAAATTTCTATTTATTCCTAACTTTAAAGGCTAGAGTATGTCTTAATTGCCATTATGTTATATGCTGTCCCTACTCTGGAACTCTGCATCCAACTCCTTGACTCCTTTAAAGTGATCTTTTTCATTTGTATATATATGACATTCAGATCCATGTGACATTTTTTTTATATTGTCAAGTCTGGGTTCTTTGAACAAGTCTGATGATGTCTGAAATGGAGTTGCAACAGGAGGGTGAGGAAAGGATGGGTGGAATGGAGGGGGCAAGGACATTTGGCACAGGACTTATGTGTCGTGCCCTTGTACTCGTTATCCTCAGAGTCAGAGGTCAGATGAGCACAGAGCTCAAGGTTGGAAGCATGAGGAGGAGACTAATTTGATATTCAAACTGAAGTATGTACAAGTTGGAGTACCATATTTATACTATGGAGTCCAGATGGATTAGTAATGGAATGTAACAGGTTGTCAGAGATGAAACAGAATGAGTAATGATATATCAAAGTTGGAGACAGGTTGGGGACATGCCTGAGACAGGTTAGAGACAAGTTAGAGATAGATGTTAGAGACAGGTCTGGAACAGGTCAGAAACAGATGTTGGGCTGTCATACTAAGTGAGACACCTGCTCGGAGGAACTAAGAATGAGAATAACTGAAGGAGATCATATGAATCAGGAATACAAGAGACAAGATAAGAGATATCTAGGAGATCATACAGGAGATTGTACCAGAGATCATGCCAAAGAGTACCAGAGTACTGGAGTTGGAGCAGTATGTGACAGTATCCCCCCCTTAGACCTGAACCCCTGAAGGCCATTAGCCAGTAGACAATATGGAGTGGCGGAGCCTGAATTTAATTGTGCCCTGATTTATAAGTCTGGTTAGCCTGTGGTTGCACCTTAACTTTGAACCAACACCATGTCTGAAAAACAACAACCATACACTGACATCAAGGAGTGGGATGACGCCCATCTCACAGAATGTAAGGATAATGATGATGTGTTGTGGAACGCAAAGGCAGCAGAGTGGAGGCAGAGGGTGAAGGCAAGGAAGGAAGAGAAGGCATGAAGAAAGGCAGAGAAGGAGGCAAGGAGGAAGGTGGAGGTGGTGGCATTGGAGGCACAGAGGGCAGAGCAGGCATGGAAAGTGGCAGAGGAGGCCACAAAAAAAAAGGGTAAGTGCTGCCCCATAGGAACCAACCAGGACTAACCAACCACAGGCAGTGGAGGTAACCACTCAGCAGAGCTGGAGCAAGGGAAAGGCATGGGCATGGAGTGGCCCTCCTACATGCTAGAGGTATGATGAGCATGGGGTCGAGTGTCAGCTTAGGCTGGGCAAGTCGACCTCATGCATGGAGTGCCAAGAGGCAAAGACAAAGTGCAAGCAGCCTGGAGAGAAGAAGCCAGAGTGGCAGAGGAAGAGCACTGTCATGGAATTGAAGAGGCCAGCAAAGTGGGTGAGGACAGAGGGGAGTAGCACCATAGCCAGGCCTAGTGGCTTGGAAGGTTCAGCTCCAGAGTGGGTGAAGGCCCTCCAGAATATTTTGGAGTCAATCAAGGGACTCCAGGAGGCAGTCTGGTCGCAAATGAGGTGGCAGATCTACCAAATGCAGGCAGTGGAGGAGCTGGTGTAGCTGAAGGTGGAGAAGGTGTACAGATCAGGCATAAACACAGACACAGGGGTGGAGAGTGGAGCAGAGGTGGCAGTAGAGTTGATGGAGTTAGGGGCAGAGGTGAAAGAGGTGATGAGGAGGGAGTTTGTGAAGAAGGAGTTGGGGAGTGAGTCTGAGTTGGAAGTATAATGTAGGTAGAAGGACATCACATGTAACTGTAATGAATATGTTTTGGCCACACAGAGCGAGATCAAATGAAGCAATCAAGCAGAGGAAGGACCAGGCCTGTCTGGATACTGCAGATGAAAGTCATCAACAAGTTCATACTCCAATTCACCTTCAATCTCAACTGAAGGTGGCAGAGCCTAAGTCCAGTCCAGAATTGTGTTTGGAACTGAGGGTTCTAATTAGGATACATGAAAGACCAGATGTATGGACTTCATAGTAACTGGGAGGTGGAGTATAAAGGAGTGCATACCAGCTTGGGTGATAATGGTATAGGGTTCTAGATTTTTCTCCAATAATTTTTTAAAGGGGCACATGGATTGGAAGTACTTAGCCTTGATGAAAACCTGGTCACTAATCTTAAAGTCTGGCATTGGAGTTCACTTGGTGTTAGTGGAACCTTGGTATCATTTCTGAGCAGCAGCAATCTCCTCATGGAGATAGAAATAAAGGGAGTCAAGGTTGATGGAGTATTCTTGCACTCTAGTGGAGGTGAGGTCTCTCTCCAGATGTACTGTCAAGTTCAGATGGTAGCCCTTGTTGGTGAAGAAGGGAGAAACTCCAGTGGTTGCATTTAGAGTGTTGTTGTATGTGAACTCTGCTAAGGGAAGAAGTTCAGACCAGTTGTTCTGTTGATAATTGCAATAGACCCAAAGGTACTGCTCCAGGGTCTGGTTCATATGCTTTGTTTGACCATCTCCCTCTGAATGGTAACTGGAGGTGAAGTGGAGTCAGATGTTGAGGGCTTTTCCAAGTGAGTGGAAGAAGTGAGAGACAAACTCTGAACCTCAATCAGAGGTGATGTGAGAGGGAACTCCATGCTTTGAAAAGATATGAAGGAGGAAGAGTTTTGTGAGCTCCAGAGATGTCATCTTATTGTTAGTCAGGATGAATATACATTGCTTGAAAAGGTGATTGACAATGACTAGGATGGCAGTGTGTCCAGAGGACACGGAAAGTTGTTCGATGAAGTCCATGGATATGGAATTCCACAGCTTCTCAGGAATTAGGAGCTGTTTTAGGAGTCCATAGGGCTTATGTCTAGGGACCTTGGCTCAAGTGCAGGCTATGCAAGAAGAGACACACTCCTTGACAAATGTCTGGATGCCTGGCCAGGTATATTCCTGATGGATTAGCTCCAAAGTGTGATTTTGTCTGAAATGTCTGGATAGCAGATGATCATGCTTATACCAGAGCACATGGAGTTGGAGGTTATCAGCATCCAGAATGTAGATATGATTATCCAAATGGAGGAAGCCATTGGAGTCAACAGACCAGTGCGAATCAGGGTCAGAGTCAGAGAGATGGATGGCAGTGATGGGGTTGAAGGGGAGGGCAGAGAGAATATCACTATAAAGTGACTTGATGTTGAAGAGGGTGCTGGTCCAGAGAACTGGAGCTGCAAGATAAGTGGCCCATAAGGACACAGCAAGCTGTTCCTGAGTAAAAATGGGGCAGAAGTTGTGGAGATTAACATGAGTGTAGTCCCTATCCCCCTCTTTGGGGTAGATGTCCCAGTGTCTAGTAAGGACATCAGGCTTGGCTTCAAGGCATTTGGGGCAGAAACGAATGATTAGATTAAACTGGGAAAGGAACTCTGACCACCAGGCCTGCCAGCAAGTCAGGAGCTTAATAGTGGCAAAATACTTCAGATTTTTGTGATCAGTGACAATGTCAACTGGAGTCCTGGAACCTTCAAGGTAGTGGCACCAAGTCCGGAATGCCTCATGGATGGCGAGTAGCTCCTTGTCATGGATGTCATAATTGAGCTCCAGAGAATGGAGCATCTGAGAGTAGTAAGCAACTGGCTAGATTTCCTCATCCATATAATGGATAGAGAGGATACCAGCAATAGTGTAGTCAGAGGTGTCAGTTCCTACTATGATCAGAGTGTCCAAAACCCAGTGGATAAGTATCAGAGCTGAGGTGAAGGCATCCTTGAGTGCCTGAAAGGTGGAATGACAGTCTGTGGAGAAGTTCCATGGAGTACCCTTTTGTGTGAGTTGGGTCAGGGGAACAATGATATTGGAGTAGTTATGAATGAAATGCCTGTAGAAATTTGCAAAACCCAAGAAGGACTGGATGTCCTTGACTTTTCAAGGCTCAGACCAATCTAAGATTGCTTTAACCTTTTCTAGAGACATGGTAAGTCCAGAGGGAGAGAGTTGGTATTTGAGATAATCAGTGGAGTTGGTGTGGAATTCACACTTATCTGAGCAGGTGTAAAGTCCATGTTTGCAGAGTTGATGGAGTACTTTCTGGACATGCTCCTTGTGGGAGGCCTTGTCCACAGAGTAGATGAGGATGTTGTCAAGATAGACTATAATGCAAACATCTAATAGATCAGTGAAGATGGTGTTGACAAACCACTGGAAAGCTGCTGGAGCATTGGTGAGACCAAACGGCATGACTAGCCACTCATACAAGCCATATTGGATCCAGAATGAAGTCTTCCATTCATCTCCCTCAGCAATGTGGACCAGGTGGTATGCATGCCAGAGGTTGATTTTGGTATAGATCTTAGCTTGGCTCAGAGCATCTAGAAGGTTGGAGATGCAGGAAAGGGAATAGCAGCCTTTTTTTGTGATCTTGTTAAGTCCTCAAAAGTTGACACAGAGGCAGAGGAAATCATCCTTCTTGCAGACAAAGAGGACTAGAGCAGCATGGGTGGAAGAGGAGGGGCAAATGAACCCATTAGCTAGGTGTTCATCAAGGAATGTCCAGAGTGACTCAAGCTTGGAGGCAGAAAGGGAGTACATGGTGCCCAATAGAGGAGATGTGCCTTCTTCCAGGTTGATTTTGAGATTGTGTTTGCAGTGCAGAGCAAGCTTAGAAGTCTTGCTTTTGCTAAAGACATCCATGAAGTCATGGTAGTCTGAAGGAACTCCAGAGAGATCAACAGGATCTGGAGTTGTGGAAGACACACAGAGTTGGATATTCTTAGGGTGGAGTTGCAGGCTAAACTGTACAGAGCCCTAAAGGTGATAGGTGGAGCCTTGTGATCATGGAAATATAGTGGATCAGGGGGTGTGGGGTTAGCCAGAGGAGGTAAGTCCAGAGGCTATGGGATAGAGCTCGAAGTTGCTGGCAAAGTCTGTCCAGATGGGTGAAATGAGATACTGCTCAAAACCCAGTCAATCAACAGATTGTAGTGGGTGAGCCAGTTGTGTTCTAGCACAAGGGAATAGAATCCATCCAGTGGAGTGATGTAGAACATTGTCAAAGTGATGTCACCAGTTTCAAAACAGATAGAAAGGTCGACAGCATGAGTAATGGTGGAGTTGGATGTTCCATCAAAAAGCTGGAGTTCAAGTGAAGGAATGGAGTATGGGGAAAGTCTGTAATCATTAATGAATGAGATATCTATGAAACAATCAGAAGATCCGGAGTCTATGAGTGCAGGAAAGGTTGGGATGTCATAGAAAAGGACTGAGATGGTAGGCATGAGGGAGTGGAGATCTGAGAGAGTGGACATGTTGAGTTGGACCTCCTTAGGTGCATGGACAGAGTCAATGCAACCTCGAGTCCATGTGGAGTCTACGAGGCTGCTGACTATTTTTTCACCTCCATGCTAGAGGCCTGTGGTTTGACTTCCAGAGTTGTGGTCATAGCTGTGCGAGCCTTGGATGTCCAGGATAATGACTTTAGGCACTCTTTAGCCTTGTGGCCAGCTTGACCATAGAACATGCATAGATTATTATCAAAGTGATGCTTTTGCTCAACCACTGTGAGCTTGCCATCCTTACCTAGCTTGAACGACAAGTCAGATTTGGGGGCCACAGAGGTTCCAGAGTTAGAGTGACTGCTGGAGTTGAAGGCCTTAGAGTCTTTCATGGAACTCCTAGGCTTGGAGTCCAAGGTGGAAGCAGATGAAGATGGAGCTGTGGATGTAGTGGCCTTGGAATTACCATTTCTAGAGTTAGACCCAGAAATCTTGTTGGCCCTAGAAATCTCTTCCCTACATTCCTAATAGCAATGGTCAATCTGCTGCACTAAAGTGTGAAGGTCATGGAGGTCACTTAGTTTGCCAAGCCAAGACAACTTGTCCTTAATGTGATCAGGAAGTCCAATGTAGAAACTGCGGTGGAGCGCTCCAGGACCCCATTCCCAGACTTGGCTCACCAGGTGGTTCTACTGGACCACATAGTTGGAGATGTGTTGGGAATCCTTCATGTGGAGTTGCTCAAGCCAAGCCTCTGCATCACCAATGGGATTGTGTGGACCAAAGTTAGACTGGAGTTCATATAGGAATACTTCCCAGCTGGTCATCCAGAGCAGACAGAGCTCCAGAGGTTCACTGCCAAGAAGATCTGGCTCGAAATATTCAAGGGCAACTCCCTTGAGATAGGACTGCACAAAAGTGACTTTGGCATGATCATGGCAGAAAGACTTAGGATTGGCTTGGAAGTTCAACTCACACTAGAGGATGAAGGGATGGAGTTTCTGGGAATCCAGTCTGTCAAATGGGTCTGGCTCCTAGACTTTGGTTTTAGGAGTGTCAGAGGACTTATGCTGAAGTGCCTGCCAAGTCATGTTCTAGATGGCATTGACGAGTTGGTTAAATGGTTCAAAAGCCAAGGGTACATCGTTGGGCTGCTGCTCATCATCATTGTTGAAGGGGTCACCCAGGTCTGAAGGATTGGGTGGTTCTAAGGGATCAGATGGTGGATCATCACCATTATCATCTCTGGGAACCAGAGGGGCTGGAGCGTAAAGACCTTTCTCTCTGAAGATAGGATCGTCCTAGAGTTCACAGATTCAGGGGGAGGCAGGGCCTGTTTCTGGTAGCAGAGTAAGAGGAGAGTCGAATGGATCAGAAGGAGTGGTGTGACAACAAGGTGTAGTGGAGATGAATGAGAAAGTCACAGGTCTAGCACTAAGGCTGTGGAAGTCACCAGGAATGGTGCAAAAGGAGCCAAATACTGACTTGAGTCATTGACAGGATGTCTGGGTGCATGACATAGTGAGTATAATGAGTACAAGTATGAGTTTGAATATACTATCAAGTCTGGGTCCTCCGAACGAGTCTGACGATGTCCAGAACAGAGTTACAATAGGAGGGTGAGAAAAGGATGGGTGGAATGAAGGGGGCAAGGATGTTTGGTGCAGGACTTATGTGTCACACTCTTGTACTCATTATCCTCAGAGTCAGAGGTCAGATGAGCACAGAGCTCAAGGTCAAAAGCATGAGGAGGAGACTAATTTGATATTTAAACTGAAGTATATACAAGTTGGAGTACCATATTTATACTATGGAGTCCAGATGGATTAGTAATGGAATGTGACAGGTTGTTAAAGATGAAACAGAATGAGTAATGATATATCAAAGTTGGAGACAGGTTGGGGACATGCCTGAGACAGGTTGGAGACAAGTCAGAGACAGATGTCCAAGACAGGTCTGGGACAGGTCAGAGACAGATGTTGGGCTGTTATACTAAGCGAGACACCTGCTCAGAGGAACTAAGAATGAGAATAACTAGAGGAGATCATATGAATTGGGAATATGAGAGACAAAATAAGAGATATCTAGGAGATTGTACTAGAGATTGTACCAGAGATTATGCCAGAGAGTACCAGAGTATCAGAGTTGGAGCGGTATGTGACATATATTAACCTTTGTTCTCTGATTGGCTATGCCTGTCCACTTTGTTAATCTTCATTCTTAAATGTGTAGTCTGGTGTATTGTATCTCTAGTGCACAGCTTTGGTTTTCTCCTTCCTGTCTTACTCATCATTATGTTCTGCAGCTACTCTATTAGTAATGCAATACAATTCCAGTAGTATAAATATCATAGTTACTTTGTTGTGTATTCCTTAGTCTAAATATCAATTTGAATAACTCTGATTGTCTCCCTCTCTACTCTTACATCCCTTTTTTGAAGAGTCAAACCTACACAAGGCATGACATATAAGTTCTGTACCAAGACTCACTCCTTTGCTCTACTACTCTGCTCCAACTCCTATTCCCTCAGACTTCCTTTCAGAGGACCAGAGTGATCAATTTTAATACATTGAATGAATAGACATGGAAATAAACTTTAATACTATATATATCTAATTGAATATTAGAGTTAGACATATATTCTTCCTCACTTATTCCCATAAACAAGCCCCTTTTCTCTTATCATATAATAAATGTTATTTTCTTTTGGTTTGTCATATCCCAGACTTTAACTCCGGTCAGTGCAGTGTAACTCCAGCACGATCTACTCAGGAAGGCATTCCTCACCTCCAGACTTTGTTCATTATAGTACCCCTTGTTCTTCTTATCTTACATCTCCTTTAGTATTAGTTCTGCAGTCTCCATTCTCTGTCACTTAGAGTTCATTATGGAGCATAGCTCTGGTGACTGCTAACACCGGTCATAGCTCCAGACTTCATATTACTGGACTCCATCCTATGCACTTCATTCTAGTGGTGTTTTTCAGTAGTATATATATTCTGTACAATTCTGCTGTACTCTCCTTAGTACAAATATTGATTAAGTTTCCTCCACTTCCTCCAGTCTCCTTTCCGCTATCCTCTTCCTTAACTCTGCCTCAACGAGGACTAGACTAGAGCAAGAGTGTGACACATATGTCCTGCACTAAGTCCTCACACTCCTAAGTCCACCCATTACTATCCCTGTCCGGACTTTGTCCACCTCTGTACTAACCTCTGAATCTCTGCCCCACTAGCTCAGACTTATCCAGAGTAACATCCCAAAGGGACCGGACTTGACAGTATATTCGTACTCACACCTTGTTCTAGTCCTCAAGACCTCATGTCTTGTACCCATACTTACAATACTTGCTCCAGAACCATGGCTATCTTTGGTAGTCCCCATAGTATTCCTGGCAAATGTGTCAGCTTCACCACTCATGGCCACATCCCCTCAATTTCTGGTATTTTTGAACGTAACTCCCATCTGACAGCACTGCCTTCAGAACAATCTCCACCATCTCCTTGTTTTTGGGAGTTAGCTGGTGACCAGTCTCACTTCCGGTCGTCAATTTGTTCAGTGCCTGAGATAGGTGGCTTGCGAGGACCTCCTGGTGGTGCCGGCGGCCCTCCGCCCCTGGACCCCGGCAATGGTGGTGATGATGGTGACGGTGGTGATGATCCGGACGATAACCTGCCCGGTGACAACTCCAATCAACCTGATGACGATCCAGCCTCCGAATCTGAAGATGACAATCTCAATCATGTACTACTAGCTTATGAACCATTCGCATAGCTTGCTAATGTGATCCAGGACATGACAAGAGCAGCCCTCAGACATAACAACAACTCTGATACCCCAAAAGCAAAGGTCCAAGAGCCAGATCTGTTTGATGGAACGGATTCCAAGAAGCTCCAGCCTTTCGTCGTTCAGTGCAAACTGAACTTTCAAGCGAATCCAAAGACCTATCGCACCAATAGGATTAAGGTAACATTCACACAATCATATCTCAAGGGTGTAGCCCTAGATTACTTCAAACCAGACTTGCTCAGGACTGAACCCCTCCATCTCTGGCCAAAGTGAATGGATGACTGGCAGACATTTTTATATGAACTGCAGTCCAACTTTGGACCCCACGACCCTGTCGCTGACACAGAAGCTCAACTCGAGCAACTGCAGATGAAGGACTCACAATGTATCACTAGGTATATCGTTGAGTGGAATTGCCTGGTGAGCCAGGTCTGGGATTGGGGCCATGGTGTGCTCCACCGGAGTTTCTACATGGGACTTCCAGATCAGATCAAGGACGAGGTCTCTCGTCTTGGCAAGCCTGACACCCTTGCTGAACTCCATGAGATGGCCCAAAGGATAGACCATCAGTATTGGGAGCAAAAGGAGGAAATCTCCCAAGCAACCAAGCTGAGTGGCTCAAACTCTGGAGGCCACTCCAATAACAAATCTGCCTCATCGACAAATAACTCCAGCACCTCCGACAAGCCCAAGGATGAATCCAAGTCCAAGGGATCTAACTCCTCACCCTTTGGATCCTCCGGAGGTGGTAAAAACTCATCTAAGAATAGAGATGCTAACAATGCTGATAGCATCTCCACCAAGTTGGGCAAGGATGGCAAGCTTCTCCCCGAGAAGCACCAACGCTGCCTTTGCCAAGGTCTCTGCCTATTCTGTGGGCAATCTGGGCACACCGCCAAGGAGTGTCCGAAATCCAGCTCTAGAGCTTTGAAGGCTCGTGCTGCCGTGGCTACTCCAGCAGAAGCCTCAACAAGCTCTGCTTCTTTAGAGGTGAAAAAATAGAGTGTGGCTCCCATAGAACTGCACAGTCCAGGAGTCATGTTATTTCTGATCATGCACCTCAGGAACTCTGTCTCAATGCATCCACTCTTTCTGATCCTAATTCCCTTAAACCTATAGTATCCATTCTGACCTTTAATCTGTCCTCTGTTTCGTGTTTACTTGATTCCGGTTCTATCCACTGCTTCATAGATTCCACATTCGTTAATACCCACAAAATCCCTACGAACTCTGTTTCCCTGCTTTCCCTCTGTCTCTTCAACAGCTCCTCTACCTCTGACATCAACTCCACCATAGACCTTCTGATCCTCTTTCCATCTGGCAAAACCACCTCTGATATGTTCTACATAACCTTGCTGGATCCCTCTTGTGCGATAGTATTAGAGCACAGCTGGCTCATCCGCTACAATCCGTCAATTGATTGGATATTGGGCAGCATCATGTTCCAGACTTCCACAGGTGGGGTGCCAACCCTGACGTCAACCTCCGAGTCTCCTGAGCTGAACTCTGTTCCTCTTTCTTTGTCACCCGACAATCACCCCGCTCATCCTCTGGAGACTACACCCCCAGATTCACCTAGAGCCCCCAGGCTTACATGCCCAGTGATCTCCTTCATCAACACAGCTGTGTTCAATTGTGCTTGCAAGTTGGAGGGCTCTGTTCCCTTCACCCTTTCCCTTCGAGATATTAACTCTGCTAAAGCTCACTCAGTTACAGTCTCCAACGCTCTGGAGGTACCTCCAGACCTCTCTGGAGTTTCCTTGGAGTATCATGACTTTGCGGATGTCTTCAGCAAGAAGAAGGCAGATATGCTCCCCAAGCACCGTCCCTTTGATCTAAAGATTGATCTCAAGGAAGGTACCAAACCTCCAATTGGTCGACTCTACTTCCTCTCCCCCACAGAACAGGGGGCCCTTAAGGACTTCTTAGACAAACACCTCTGCATTGGCTTCATCCAGCAATCTACATCTCCACATGCTGCACTGGTGCTCTTCATTTGCAAGAAGGATGGCTCTCTCTGCCTCTGTGTTGACTTCCAAGGTCTGAACAAGATCACAAAGAAGGACCGTTACCCACTACCCCATACCTCCAATCTCCTGGAAGCCCCTAGCAGTGCCAAGATATTCACCAAGCTCAATCTCCGGCATGCATATCATCTAGTCTGCATTGCTGCCGGAGATGAGTGGAAGACTTCCTTCCACACCCACTATGGATCCTATGAATGGTTGGTAATGCCCTTTGATCTCACCAATGCTCCAGCCGCCTTTCAGCATTTTGTCAATTCCATATTTGCTGATATGTTGGACGTTTCCGTTGTGATCTATCTCAACAATATCCTTATTTACTTTCAAGACATCACCTTGCACTGCAGGAACGTCCAGGAAGTCCTCCAGCATCTCTGTGCTAACGGTCTATACCTGAAGCTGGAGAAGTGCGAGTTCCATTCAGAGTCCATTGAGTACCTCAGTTATATCCTCTCTCCCTCCGGGCTCACTATGGCCCCGGACAAGGTCAAAGCAATTCAGGATTGGCCAGAGCCTTGTAAGATTAAGGACATTCAGTCCTTCCTTGGCTTTGCCAACTTCTACCATTGCTTCATTCAAAACTACTCAGACATTGTGATCCCACTCATGCAGCTCACTCACAAAGGAGTTCCCTGGAACTTCTCCGATGACTGTCACAAGGCCTTTCATCAGCTGAAGGAAGCCTTCATCCCTGCTCTGGTGTTAATCCATTGGACTCTGGATGCTCCCATTACTGTCGAAACCGACGCCTCTAATTATGCCATCGCTGGTATTCTATTCATCACTAGCTCCGACTCCGAACTCCATCTGGTTGCATTCTACTCCCACACCCTTACAGGGCCAGAGTTGAACTATGACACACATGACAAGGAGCTGTTGGCGATTTTTGAGGCGTTTAGGAATTGGCGTCACTTGAAGGCTCTGGATCCCTGATCGATGTCATTACCGATCACAAGAATCTCAAGTATTTCTCCACCACTAAGCTCCTGACATGCTGCCAGGCCTGCTGGTCCAAATACCTCTGCTAATTCAATATGGCAGTCCGTTACCAGCCTGGTAAGCTCAGAGCCAAACCTGATGTGCTAACTAGACATTGGGACATCTATCCAAAAGAGGGGGATAAAGACTATGCTCGTGTCAACCCTGACAATTTCTGGCCCATATTCACCCATGAACAGCTCACTGCATCTCTTTGCACAACTTATTTAGCTACTCTGACACTCTGGGCCTCACTTCTAGTCAATGTTGAGCAACTCCGCTCCAACATCCTCTCCTCTCTTCCCAACAATCCAGTCACATCCTGCATCCTCTCCTCTGAGTCTATTGACAACCCTCACTGGACAGTCAACCCTGAAGGATTCCTACTCTGGGACAATCGCATCTATGTCCCTAAAGCTGAAGATCTCTGGCTCCAGATTCTCTGCTACTTCTATGATCACCCTGCTGCAGGTCATTTTGGCCAGAACCGCACTTTGGAACTCATTTGCCATGAGTATACCTGGCTGGGCATCTGCACCTTCGTTAAGGACTATGTTAGTTCCTGTACATCCTGTGCCCGCACCAAGATTCTGAGGCACCGGCCTTATGGACTCCTCAAGCAGCTACCAATTCCAGAGAAACCATGGAACTCCATCTCCATGGATTTCATTGAACAGCTTTCCCCTTCAGAGGGTTATATAGTGATCCTAGTAGTCGTTGATCAGTTGTCTAAACAATCAATCTTCATCCCAACTCATAATACCATCACCTCCGCCGACCTAGCCAAGTTGTTCCTGATCAACATGTTCAGTAAGCATGGAGTTCCCACCCACATCACCTCCGACCGGGGCTCTGAGTTTGTATCACACTTCTTCCAGTCTCTAGGTAAAGCTCTTGATATGTGCCTTCATTTCACCTCCGGATATCATCCAGAGGGGGATGGTCAAACCAAATGCACTAATTAGACCCTTGAGCAATACCTCCAGATTTACTGCAACTATCAGCAGGACAATTGGTCAGAACTCCTCCCTCTTGCCGAATTCGCATACAACAACACTCCAAGTGCTACTACCGGAGTATTCCCGTTCTTCACTAATAAAGGCTATCACCCAAATCTGTCTATCAACTCCAATCATGACCTCACCTCGTCCATAGCCAAAGCTTATGTTGCAGACTTGGATCAACTCCATGATTTCCTCTGGTCAGAGATGACTGAAGCTTAGAAGTGTTATCAGGGATCCACTGACACTAAACAAAGTCCAGCCCCGGACTTCAAGATCAGTGACCAAGTGTACGTGAAGGCCAAGTACTTCAGGTCTACACAACCATCCAAAAAACTATCTGAGAAGAATCTAGGCCCATTTTCGATTATCACTAAGCCTGGTTCTCATTCATTCACTTTACGTTTACCTGACACTATGCATTCCGTACATCCAGTTTTTCACATCTCTCAATTAGAAGTCTCTACTCTGAATACTATACTAAATCGTGTCCAACTGCTGCCACCTCCGGTCGAGGTTGACGGTGAGCCAGAGTATGAGATCATGGAGATTTTAGACTCCAAGATCAATCGGAGAAGGTGTCACTGCCAACTCTTGTACTTGGTTTGTTGGTTGGGCTATGAGGGAACTGATGACGAGACCTCCTGGCTACTTGCCATGGAGTTGGGAAATGCAAGGAACCTAGTTTCAGACTTCCATGAGAAGTACCCAGACAAGCCTGGGCCACTACCCACCTAATGTTGTACAACTCCAAGGCTCCCTTTCTTTCCTTTTTCTTTCCTTTCTGTTCCCTTTTCTTCCTTTCTGTTTTTTCCTTTCATTTCGACTTCATTTTGATTCAACTCCGTTGCTATTTATACGAGTCCAAAACAACTAATACTCTACAGGAGCAACGGCAGTGACATCCCAAACTCCTCGTAGTCCTCCCTCAGCCCCTCCAACTCTCCTGCCACCTCCACCACATCCTCATCCACCATCTCCTCCTCCAGATCATCAAACGCCTCCACTTCCTTGAGCTCCACTAGCTGGCGGAGCAGGTGAGTCTGGGTCCGGATGTGGTTATCCAACAACTGGATCACCAGCTCGATGCCCCAAAGGGTGCACTCAATGCCGCTCTCCCCACTTGGCCCTGCCTCCATCACTGCATCCTCACACACCTTCTTGCATGGCCTTGGGTCTTCTTCCGCCCCCATTGTGTGCCTCCACTTCATTGTGGGCTTCTTCATCATGGGCTTCTCTGGTGCCTTGCCATCTCTGGGGCATATGCACTTTGCCTTCACCTCTTGACAGGCAATGCAGAACTTGGACTTGCCAGTCCCCATTTCGCACAGCTCGTCCCTCAACTCGCACTGGTTGCACAGTGGTGGCACCTTCCCTTTGCCTTTGTCTGCAGTCTGCGCAACCCAGACTTGCTCAGCCTAACAACCAATTAGTGATGTCCATGGTCACACAATGCAGCCACTCACCCTTTTCTTGGCCACCTCCACTGCTTCCTTGCGCCTCTGTTCTGCTGCCTCTGCTTGCCTCTTCTCCTTTGCTGCTTGCACCTCTGCCTCAGCCTTCTTTCGTGCTGCCTCCTTGGCCTTCCTCTTCGCCTCTTCCTGTCATCACCCTCACTCCATGGCCTTCGCAGCTACAGTTATGTCGTCGTTGTTGATTTTCTCCTAGATGTCCCCCCAGGTCTATTTGGTGATCTCCAATAGTGGGAAGGGGAGGTTGGATGTGGTGGTCATGATGAATGATGATAGGAGAAAAATAGAGACCAACTGCACATCATCCAGGCTTATATGCCCAGCCACAAATTCAGACTTCGACCAACAATCAACGGAGTCATGCAGATCGACCAAACTCCACCACACATCTCTACACCAACTCCACACCCGCACTCCACTCAGCCACACGGCCTTCAAGGGTTCAGACCTAAGAGGGGGATACTGTCATATCCCGGACTTCAACTCCAGTCAGTGCAGCATAACTCTGGCACAATCTACTCAGGAAGGTGTTCCTCACCTCCAGACTTTGTTCATTATAGTACCCCTTGTTCTTTTTATTTTACATCTCCTTTAGTATTAGTTCCACAGTCTCCATTCTCTGTCACTTAGAGTTCATTATGGAGCATAGCTCTGGTGACTGCTAACACTGGTCACAGCTCCAGACTTTGTATTACCAGACTCCATCCTATGTGCTCCATTCTAGTGGCGTTTTTTAGTAGTATATATATTCTGTACAATTCCACTGTACTCTCCTCAGTACAAATATTGATTAAGTTTCCTCCACTTTCTCCAGTCTCCTTTCCGCTATCCTCTTCCTTAACTCTGCCTCAACGAGGACCAGACTAGAGCAAGAGCATAACACATATGTCCTGTGCTAAGTCCTCACACTCCTAAGTCCACCCATTACTATCCCCGTCCGGACTTTGTCCACCTCTGTACTAACCTCTGAATCTCTGCCCCACTAGCTTGGACTTATCCAGAGTAACATCCTGGAGGGACTGGACTTGACATGGTTATTGGTTTCAACTTCACTTTTCTTCTTCTTTTAAATATATAGCTATTTATAGTATTATGTTTCCATGGACTTTCAATTTTTCACTGCTATCTTTTTCATAATGGCATAGTATTTCTATAGCTTCCATTTCATTCAATAACCTTCTATTACATTATAAATATCCAAAGTCTATATTAGTTCTACATTCTTAGTCTATACAATTACATATAGTCTTGAGTTTACTGCCCTTGACACTATAAAACTCCTTAATTACTTTTTAAAAGCCCTTAATGTGATAATCCTTGCCATTTCATAAAATCTTTGGTAGATTCTTTATTAAATGGACTTAGTGTGAACTTTTACTTCAATCTTATCTTTTCTTCTTATCTTATCTAATCATGCTTACTTCTGCTCTTCTTCCTAATCAGATCTATCCCCTTTAGACTATTTCTTCACATAGTAATCACCATATTCTACTAATCTTCCAATCATTTAGCCAGTGCCTGTGATGATCCTTGCCATATCAAATATAGTCTCTGGTAGACTCTTCATCACAATGGACTTAGCATATACTTTTTCTTTGATCTTATCTTATCTTTTCACTCTCATCTGATCATGCTTATCTTCTGCTCTTTTTCCCAATCAGATCCAAACCCTTTTGGCTATTCCTTCACATGGTAATCACCATGTCCTTCTAACCTTCTAACACATATAGCTAAGGCCCTTTTAATCACTATATGATTCTTTTCATTTCCATGCTATGCATGGCTATGGCACAGCCCACTTAATTACTGCTGCTGTGGCTTCTCTTCCATTTGATCTACCATCCACAGTATCAAATGTGTTATTCATCTCCACTCCCCTCAGCCCTAGAGGCTGTGGTATACCTTTATTGCTATTGGATAGTGTTAAGTCCAGGTCCTCTGGACAAGTCCAACGATGTCCAGAATGGAGTTGCAACAGGAGGGTGAGGAAAGGATGGGTGGAACAGAGGGGGTGAGGACATTTGGCACAGGACTTATGTGTTGTGCCCTTGTACTCGTTATCCTCAGAGTCAGAGGTCAGATGAGCGCAGAGCTCAAGGTCAGAAGCGTGAGGAGACTAATTTGATATTCAAACTGAAGTATATACAAGTTGGAGTACCATATTTATACTACAGAGTCCAAATGGATTAGTAATAGAATGTGACAGGTTGTCAAAGGTGAAACAGAATAAGTAATGATATATCAAAGTTGGAGACAGGTTGGGGACATGCCCAAGACAGGTTGGAGACAAGTTAGAGACAGATGTTCGAGACAGGTCTGGGACAGGTCAGAGACAGATGTCAGGCTGTCATACTAAGTGAGACACCTGCTTGGAGGAACTAAGAATGAGAATAACTGAAGAAGATCATATGAATCAGGAATACAAGAGACGAGATAAGAGATATCTGGGAGATTGTACCAGAGATTGTACCAGAGATCATGCTGGAGAGTACCAGAGTACTGGAGTTGGAGCAGTATGTGACAGTATTCCCCCCTTAGGCCTGAACCCCTGAAGGCCATTAGCTGGTAGACAATACGGAGTGGTGGAGCCTGAATTTAATTGTGCCCTGATTTATAAGTCTGATTAGCCCATGGTCACACCTTAACTTCAAACCAACATCATGTCCGAAAAACAACAACCATATGCCAACATCAAGGAGTGGGATGACACCCATCTCGCAGAATGTGAGGATGACAACGATGCATTGTGGAACACAAAGGTGGTGGAGGGCGAAGGCAAGGAAGGAAGAGGAGGCACGGAGGAAGGCAGAGGAGGAAGAGGTGATGAGGAGGGAGTTTGTGGAGGAGGAGTCGGGGAGTGAGTCTGAGTTGGAGGTGTAGTGTAGGTAGAAGGACATTGCATGTAACTGGAATGGACATGTTTTGGCCACACGGAGTGAGATCAAACAAAGCAATCAAGCGGAGGAAGGACCAGGCCTGTCTGGATACTGCAGATGAAAGTTGTCAATGAGTTTGGAGGCATGTCTGAGCTCTGTGGCTAGAAGCCAGGAGGTCTCATCTTCAGTACCTTCATAGCCAGACCAGCATACCAAGTATAACAACTTGCAATTTCTTCATCTATGGTGAATCTTTGAATCAAGAATTTCCACTATTTCATACTCCAATTCGCCTTCAATTTCAACCAGAGGTGGTGGAGCCTGAGTCCAGTCCAGAATTGTGTTTGGAACTGAGGGTTCTAATTGGAATACATGAAAGACTAGATGTACAGACTTTATAATAACCAGGAGTTGGAGTGTGAAGAAGTGCATACCAGTTTGGGTAATAATG
>JBBPUB010000153.1:0-27006 GCA_038094415.1 Xerocomus alliaceus | reverse complement strand
CAATTCTGGACCGGACTCAGGCTCCGCCATCTCCAGTTGAAATAGAAGGCGAATTGGAGTATGAAATAGTGGAAATTCTTGATTCAAAGATTGACCGTAGGCAAAGAAATTGCAAGCTGTTATACTTGGTATGCTGGTCTGGCTATGAAGGTACTGAAGATGAGACCTCCTGGCTTCTAGCCACAGAGCTTGGACATGCCTCCAGACTCATTGACGACTTTCATCTGCAGTACCTGGACAGGCCCAGTCCTTCCTCCACTTGATCGTTCCGTTTGATCTCGCTCTGTGTGGCCAAAACATGTCCATTATAGTTACCTGCAATGTCCTTCTACCTACACTATGCCTCCGACTCAGACTCACTTCCTGACTCCTCCTCCGCGAACTCCCTCCTCATTGCCTCTTTCTCCTCTGCCCCCAACTCCACCAACTCTGCTGCCACCTTTTCCTCCGCTCCACTCTCCACCCCTGTGTCCGTGTCCATGCCCAACCTGTACACCTCCTCCGCCTTCAGCCATACCAGCTCCTCCACCGCCTGCATCTGGTGGATCTGCCACCTCATTTGCGACCAGACTGCCTCCTGGAGCCCCTTGATCAACTCTGAAATACCCTGGAGGGCCTTTACCCACTCCGGAGCTGAACCCCTAGAGCCACTAGGCCCGGCTATGGCGCTACTCCCCTCCGTCCTTGCCCGCTTTGCTGGCCTCTCCAATTCCATGACAGCCCTTTTCCTCCGCTGCTCCGGCTTCTCCTCTCCAGGCTGCTTGCACTTTGCCTTTGCCTCACGGCACTCCATGCACAAGGTCGACTTGCCTGGTCTGAGCTGACACTTGAGCCCACACTCATCGCACCTCTGGCATGCGGGAGGGCCGCTCTGTGCCCACGCCTTTCCCTTGCTCCGGCTCTGCTGAGCGGTTACCTCCGCTGCTTGTGGTTGGTCAGTCCTGGTTGGTTCCTATGGGGCAGCACTTACCCTTTTTTTCGTGGCCTCCTCTGCCGCTTTCCGTGCCTGCTCCACCTTCCGTGCCTCCTCCTCTGCCTTCCTCCGTGCCTCCTCTTCCTTCCTCGCCTTCACCCTCCACCTCCGCTCCGCCGCCTTTGCATTCCACAATGCATCGTCATCGTCCTCACATTCTGCGAGACAGGTGTCGTCCCACTCCTTGATGTCGGCATATGGTTGTTGTTTTTCGGACATGGTGTTGGTTCGAAGTTAAGGTGTGACCATGGGCTAACTGGACTTATAAATCGGGGCACAATTAAAATTCAGGCTCCGCCACTCCGTATTGTCTACCGGCTAACAGCCTTTAGGGGTTCAGGCCTAAGGGGGGGATACTGTCACATACTGCTCCAACTCCAGTACTTCAGTACTCTCCAGCATGATCTCCGGTACGATCTCTGGTACGATCTCCTAGATATCTCTTATCTTGTCTCTCGTATTCCCAATTCGTATGATCTCCTTTAGTTATTCTCATTCTTAGTTTCTCCGAGCAGGTGTCTCGCTTAGTATGACAGCCTGACATCTGTCTCCGACCTGTCCCAGACCTGTCTTGGACATCTGTCTCTGACTTGTCTCGGGCATGTCCCCAACCTGTCTCCAACTTTGACATATCATTACTCATTCTGTTTCACCTTTGACAACCTGTCACATTCTGTTACTAATCCATCCGGACTCCGTAGTATAAATATGGTACTCCAACTTGTACATACTTCAGTTTGAATATTGAATTAGTCTCCTCCTCACGCTTCCAACCTCGAGCTCTATGCTCATCTGACCTCTGACTCCGAGAATAACGAGTACAAGGGCGCAACACATAAGTCCTGTGCCAACGTCCTTGCCCCCTCCGTTCCACCCATCCTTTCCTCACCCTCCCGTTGCAACTCCATTCCAGACATCATTGGACTAGTCTGGAGGACCCAGACTTGACAGTTTGAAACGCTAAAGAATGCTTTCATCACAGCCCCAATTTTAGCATATCCAGATATTGATTGTGAATTTTGCCTAGAAGTGGATGCTTCAGATTACGCCACAGGAGCAGTGCTCTCAGTAAAGAAGGATGACAAATGGCACCCCGTCACTTATGCTTCACATAGTATGCAACCTGCAGAGCAAAATTATTCTATCTCTGATAAAGAGATGCTTTTGGTTATTAGGGCATTGGAGAAATGGAGGCATTATCTCAAAGGAGTCAGATTTCCTGTGGAAGTATGGAATGATCATCAAAATCTTCAATGGTACCAAACCTGACAAGATCTCAATAGAAGACAAGTGAGATGGGCACAATATCTATCTAGATTTCATTTGAAATGGATCCATAAACCAGGAGTTACAATGGGAAAAGCAGATGCTCTCTCTAGATGAGAAGACCATGCTATTGGAATTCAAAATGACAATAAAGGAGTATTAGTCATACCACCAGAGCAGATTGGATCTATGGAGCATAATACTCCAATTCTCATCTCCAATGAAGGCAAATGACTCAATAAATCTATATTCAATGAGCTTTGCAAGCTAACAGAGAAAGATACCATATATCTCAGCAGAAAACACTTTTTACTTGAAGGAGAAGATGGCTTGTTGCATGATTTGCAAGGCTGCATATACATACCTGACTCTGCCCTGATTAAGATGGACATTCTCAGACTATATCATGACTCTCCCATTGCAGGTCACCCTGGATATGAGAAAACTCTAGAATTGATTTCTAGATTCTATTGGTGGCCCAGAATATCTACTTTTGTAAAAGAGTACATAAATCATTGCAAAAGATGCCAACATTTCAAGGGAACAAACAAAGCCCCTAGTGGTCTTTTGCAACCCCTTCCTATTCTGGAAGGGCCATGGAGCTACATATCTGTAGATTTTATCACTGATCTACCAAGATCTAGAAAGTTTGATGCAATTCTCATGGTCGTAGATTGATTTTCAAAAGAAGTTGAACTTATTCCATGCATCAAGCAATGCAGTGCCCTGGATACGGCACAATTATTCCTTAATCATGTCTGGAAGCATCATGAACTTCCATCTGCTATTGTTTCTGACAGAGGTCCGCAATTTGCTGTGCAGGTAATGACAGAAATTAACAAGGCCTTATCTATTGAAACCAAACTGAGTACTGTGTTTCATCCACAAACTGACAGACAATTGGAGATTGTTAATAAAGAAGTTCAGAAGTTCTTGAGAATCTTTTGTTCTGAAAAACAAGATCAATGGGCAGATTGGCTTGCCATTGCCCAGTTTTCCATTAATTCAAAACAACATGCTTCTACCAAAAAGACCCCCTTTGAAGTCATGCATTTGTATAATCCCAAAATGGGAATAGAACCTCTTAAGACAGATAAAGCACCAGCTGTAGTAAGATTTGCTGATGAGATGGCTGCCACATTTGATTAAGTATGGCAGAACATGAAAGCAGCACAGGCACATCAGAAGAAGTATGCAGATCAATCTTACAGTAATTCCCCTGGGTATAGTATGGGCCAACAGGTGTGGCTATCCACAGAAAACCTAAAACTCACATGGGCATCAAAGAAGCTCTCTGAAAGATGGCTGGGTCCATTTACCATTACTAAAATGATGGAAACCAATGCAGTGGAACTAAAGCTTCCCCAATCCATGAGGATCCATCCTGTTGTCAACATATCCCAAATTAAACCTTACAAGGAATGCCTAGAAGGTCAGCCAGTTGAATGACCTGGTCCTGTCAAAGTAACCAAGGATAGAGATAACAAATGGGAAGTTGATTTCATCGTGAACAGCAGATATCGGCAGTGCTGGCTGGAGTATTTGGTACACTAGAAAGGGTATGACAAAACTGAAAGAACTTGGGAGCCATGCTCCAACCTTACTAATGCCAAGGAGGCTATTTCTGACTTCTATCACAATCACCCCTCAGCTCCGCAAGCCCTTACCATTGATCCTGACCAGTTTCTTTTCCTTTTTCAGAAATGTCCTGAAAACATCACTGTAGTTCCAACTCATCATCTCCCCTTTGATTATTTGGACAATGATCTTTAAGTAGGGGGTAGTGTGATGATCCTTGACATCTCATACAAGATCTCTGGTAGACTCTTCATTGTAACGGACTCAGCATATACTTTTTGCTTGATCTTATCTTATCATTTTATAACTAATCTGATTGTGTTTATCTTCTACTCTTCTTCCCAATCAGATCTATCTTCTAAGATTTCTACTGTGAGTAGACAACACTCTTTTAATCACCAAGTGATTCTTTTCATTTTCATGCTGTGCATGGCTATGGCACAACTCAGTTCATTACTGCTGCTGCAGCTTCTCTTCCATTTGATCTGCCACCTGCAGTATCAAATGTGTTATTCATTTCTGTTCCCCTCAGCCCTAGAGGCTGTGGTAAGCCTTTATTGCTATTGGATAGCTACAACATGGACTCTTACCTTAGTCACCTCCTTACTGTGTAGGCATAGCATTCTATCTAATCAGATATTAGGGTTAGACAAACATGTACAAATAGATAGTAGTATATAATCCCCAAGGACAACACTGGGTAGATTCCCAGTCTAGTCTCTTGGTCTTTTCTAGAACTCGACTACTAAGACCTCACCCCTGCAGCAACTCTTTCCTCAGCAGAACAAGTTAGTAGCCTCTATTCTTTTTACTAATAGTTGTAGTAGAGCCGTTTCAAGTTCCTATTTGGGTTCTGCCATTTCAGCATAGGCATAGCATTCTAATCAGGTATTAGGGTTAGACAAACATGCACAAATAGCATAGTAGTATATAAACCCCAAGGATGACGCTAGGTAGATCCCCAGTCTAGTCTCTTGGTTTGCATCTGAACTTGACTACTAAAGCCTCAAGACCCTCAATAACTCTCTACTAACTATAGCAAGTTAGTACCCTCTCTATTTTTTTTTAGCTGATAGTCATAGTAGAGCTGGTTCCAGTTCCTTTTTCAGGTTCAGCCATTTCACTACCCATGTATGTTTCCCCCATCCCAGATAATAACCAAGTCTCTCTGGGACTTAACATCAAAGTTGACGAAACTGAAGAAATCTTCAGTTTATATACTAACAACACTGACTATGACTACAATGCCAAGGAAATGGTGGAGATTGAGGCAGAAGATACCTATTACAATTCTGGCTACAGGTCAGTAATCCATTACTTGCCTTCTACAGACAACTTGTGATGATCCTTGCTATCTTGTATATGGTCTCTGGTAGACTCTTTATCATAACGGACACAGCATATACTTTTTGTTTGATCTTATCTTATCAATTCATGACTAATCTGATTGTGCTTATCTTCTGCTCTTCTTCCCAATCAGATCTATCCCCATTTGGCTATTCTTTGCTATGGTTATTACCGTGTCCTTCCTAGACTTCTACCGCATGTAGCCAATACCCTTTTAATCACCGAGTGATTCTTTTCATTTCCATACTATGCATGACTATGACACAGCCCAGTTCATTACTGCTGCTGCAGCTTCTCTTTCATTTGATCTGCCACCCACAGTATTAAACATGTTATTCATTTCCATTCCCCTCAGTCCTAGAGGCTGTGGTAAGCCTTTATTGCTATTGGATAGCTACAACATGGACTCTTACCTTAGTCGCATCCCTACTGCATAGGCATAGCATTCTACCTAATCAGGTATTAGGGTTAGACAAATATGTACAAATAGATAGTAGTATATAAACCCCAAGGACAATGCTGGATAGATCCCTAGTCTAGTCTCTTGGTTTTCACCTGAACTCGACTACTAACCACCTCAAGCCCCTTCAACTCTCTACTAACTGTAGCAAGTTAGTACCTTCCTTTTAACTTTTTAGCTGATAGTAGTAGTAGAGCCGGTCTTTGTGCCCCTAGCGGGTTCAGCTGTTTCATTAGACTAGACTCTTATCTTCTCTAGTGACCCCCTCTACTACAGGACCAGTACTAATGAGTGCTAGTGTCCTTCCCCCAGTTCCACCACTCCCTTCATCCCTTCATTGTTGGTTGCCAATGGGCAGAGCTGAAAGAAGAGCAAGAGCTGGCCACACAGGTCCCAAAGGGTGGGAACAGATCCGAGTCACCTGCAACAGCCTTTTTAAGAGAATTAGAGGCTTCTTTACCAGGCTTCCCCCATCAGGACTCGATCATCAGAGATATGATCACAGGATATCTAAGAGAAGAGAACAGCTGTGAAGAGAGTACATCGCCAGCCACAGATGTGAAGGAAGAGGACGTGGTCGTCCCCCTTACACTATTAGCCCATACAAAGTCAGAGAGAGAGTCTGAGTCCCCTGACCTCCTCCTTCCTCCTACCCCCAACCTGAACGACTGCAGTCTGGGACTGAGCATTATAGATGCCGCAGATCAGTTACCTCTGCAGAGACTGCCCTCAGAAGAAGAGAGGGAATTTTACACTATAGCTTCGACGGTTCAGACAGATTTTTATAGCTGAACCTTTAATCTTCCCAAGCGCTGCCTATCAGAAGGGTGGTCAGAATATGAGTTCAAAGAAGCACCTGCAGCACCACCACCACCTAGAAAAAGGCAATGAAGGCAATACCAGCAGGAGATAAAAAGGGGAATAGAAAGAGGAAGTAGGATAGAACTACAAGATCTTCCTTCCTGATCATACAAATATTGAATGCAATTGATTGTTATCTTGCTTTCATTTAGCCTGATTTTCTACATCATCACCATCTACTTCCTTAGGTGGATTGCCAAATATGCCACAGACTCACAAGTACCAATCCTCTTTGTAGGAAATCGCACTAGAACTTTTTGCTCACCTTTCTCCACATTTATTAGAGTAGTCCCTACCACTAACACCACCTTGGAAGGTTGGATCTTTGGTGAAGGACTTCATCGCAACCCACACCAGTGCTGAATGATTTCAACATTTGAACTCATTCTTGCCACCATCATTGGAATTTTCCTAGTAACCACCACCATAGTTTGCTGGATCATCAAACAAGTCGTTGAACACAATGCATCCATACTCACAGTAGTACACGTCTACAAGACAGAAGAAAATCCCTTCGGAATAAGCTTCAGCATTGTAAGCCTGACGAAAGCTTCCAGAGATAATTGAAGATACTGAGGAGGCTGGTTTAACGAAAATGACTGGCACCTTCCAGAATTAGTAAGATCGGATTCAGAAGACAATAACTCCACCATTACCAACTTTGATTAAAGAATCATGGCATTACCCAAGCACTTATCTAATGTGCTAGATGCGTTGGCCAGATCTTTTAAGAATGATCTGTTCCAATTAGGAATTCATCTTAAGAAGTATCTCGATGTCCATAGCTGGGCTATGGAACAGATATTATGTGAAAACAAGAAACTGTGAGAAGACATGGAGGAAATGGAAGAACAGATCAAATCGGAACCATCTTCCCACACCGCTGCCAGAATCACAAAGATTGTAGCAGATCCAGGAGAGTACGATGGAACCAGAGGAAGGAAGTTCAAAGAATGGTGGACAAAAGCCCAAGTATGGAGACAAGAGAATATTGGCATGCTCCAAGGAGAAGCTGGAGTCAAAGCCATATTGTCATGAATAACTAAAGGAGATGCAGGAGCATTTGCATGAGCCCACTTGAATAAAATCCTAAAAGGGAATAGTATGGATTGGCCCAAATTCAAAAATCTTATCAAGCTTCATTTCTGTCTAACCAATGAGAAGGAATGGGCCAGGAGACAGATCGAGAATCTGAAGCAAACCAATAAGATGACAGTAGCTCAGTATTTCGTGAAACTTGAAAATTATCTTGCAACCACAGAATATGACAGAGATTACATCTTGCGGATCATGGAACAAAACATGACCCAAGACATGGTCAAATACCTCTTCTTACAAGATGGCCGATATGGAGATTGTGCCACATTCATGAAGAAGGTGAAAGAATATGAAGAGAGACACGAGTTATTGGGATTCATTAGGTGAGGAACAACTGAAAGAATCTTAAGACCCTCACAAGATCCAAATGCCATGGACATAGATGCAGTCCAAAAGGGGAAAGACATGAGAAGACCCCTTAAATGTTTCAACTGTCAAGGACTGCACATGGCATTGAAATGCCCTAAGCCCAAAGCAGCATGTAGCAAATGTAAATTCCTCAGAGGAGGACATGCCCAATAGTGTGCAACAGGACTTCCCTCAAGGAAGATATGGGAAATGAGCCAGGAAGACCCTTCTGATACCATTCCAAAAGAAAACAAGGGAAAAGGATGAGATTGGAGTAAATCCATAGCCAGAATGGAATTTGATGAGGCAAGGGCCTGGTTCCAGGATTACGAGACCATTTTCAAGAAGGGAAAAGACTAGGGCAACTTCTAAAGTCTGGGAAAGAAGGAAGCCCAAATCGATATGCTATTCTGGAAATAGAAGAAACTTTATCTTTGCTGTCATGCAGGTCTCATTTAGATGATGAGCTCGGCCAGGATGAAATACTGGTACTTGATTCACATATAACCAAAGTAGAGAAAGTTTTCCCAGACATTGTGGAAATATGGAGCATGGAAACTTCTGAATCCACACCAGAATAGAAAAGACTAGACATGAGGACCATGTACCCAAATCTGACAGAAGCAGATTTAGACGATCTGGTATCTGAGTCACAGAAAAACGAATTTCATTTCCTGAGAACAATTAATCCCTAGAAGGATATAGTTCTTCTGATAAAGATAACCCTGAAATTCAACATACCTTTTACTAAAACATCCACCCTCCTAGACTCTGAAGCAAATACGATCTTCATCGATTAAAAATTTGCACAGCGTCTTCATCTACCTTTAAAACCCTTAAAACACCTGATAGCAGTGTATAATGCTGATGGTACTCTTAACGCTGCTGGAAAGATAATGCATAACTGTCAGCTTGTTATGGAATATGAAGGTCATCATGAGAGATTGACTGCTGAGGTCACTGACCTAGGAAAGTTTGAGTTTATTCTGGGATATGAGTGGTTACAGTGCCACAACCCAGATATAGACTAGACAACCGGATCAGTTAGATTGACAAGATGTCCCCAGCACTATTGAAATCTCCAACAAGGTGATTCCACCCCAAGCAAGTTTTTACAGATGCTTCAAAAAGAACAGCTAGATCAAAGCTACCAGGTGTATCATTGGATAAATTCCTTAGAAAGGAATGATGGTCAAAAGAAAGTTTTAGAATGGGTTCAACCTAAAGAGGTTCCCCCTGAGCAGTTAGTCCCAAAGGAGTATCATGACTATCTCATGGTTTTCTTGAAGAAGGATTCTGAAAGAATGCCATTACAAAAACCCTGGGATCACACTATAGATCTACAAGACAATTTCAAACCTAAGAAAGGAAGGATCATACCCCTGTCTGTTGACGAACAGGAGGAAGTAACTGCATTCCTAGATGAGCAATTGTAGAAAGGGTATATCCAACCTTCTAAGTCATTCCAAATGTTACCTGTCTTCTTTATCCCAAAGAAAGATGGTGGGAAACGAATGGTACAGGATCACCAATACCTCAATGAAAGAACCATCAAGAATAATTATCCCTTACCCCTAATATCACAATTAGTTGATAAACTTAAAGATGCTAAACTATTTACGAAGATGGATCTTCACTGGGGATACAACAATGTTCACATCAAAGAAGGAGATGAATGGAAAGCTGCCTTCGTATGCTTCAGAGGAGCTTATGAACCCTTAGTAATGTATTTCGGACTTTGCAACTCTCCTGCAACCTTTCAGGCAATAATGAATAAAATCTTTGCCAACATGGATGATGCTGTGGTCATCTACATTAATGATCTTTTGATATTTACCAAAACAGATGATCAAAAGGAGCATGACAAAATAGTACAAGAGGTACTCAAACAACTCATGGAGAATGATCTTTTTGTAAAAGCCCCCAAATGCCACTTTCATGTCACCAAAGTAGACTTCCTTGGCATGATTGTGGAAAAGAACAGCATCTCTATGGACCCAAAGAAGGTTGAGGCCATAACTAGTTGGCCCATTCCAACAAGTCTAAAAGGAATATGAAGCTTCTTAGGATTAGCTAATTTCTATCGAAAATTCATCTCAGATTTCTCTCAAGTGGCTAGACCACTGAACAACTTACTCAAGAAGGAAACCCCCTTTGAATGGGGAATGTTACAACAAACCACGTTTGAAATGTTGAAAATGGCTTTCATCACAGCCCCGGTTTTAGCATATCCAGATATTGATTGTGAATTTCGTTTAGAAGCTGATGCTTCAGATTATGCCATGGGAGCAGTGCTCTCAATAAAGAAAGATGACAAATGGCATCCCATCACTTATGCTTCACATAGCATGCAACCTGCTGAATGAAATTACCCTATCTCAGATAAAGAGATGCTTTCGGTTATCAGAGCATTGGAGGAATGGAGACATTATCTCAAAGGAGCCAGATTCCCTATGGAAGTATGGAATGATCACCAAAACCTTCAATGGTATCAAACCTAACAAGATCTTAATTGTAGACAAGCGAGATGGACACAATACTTATCTAGATTCCATTTGAAATGGATCCATAAGCCTAGAGCTACAATGGGAAAAGCAGATGCCCTCTCTAGATGAGAAGATCATGCCATTGGAATAGAGAATGATAATAAAGAAGTATTAGTCATACCGCTGGAGCAGATTGGATCTATGGAGCAAGATACTCTAATTCTTATCTCCGATGAAGGTGAACAACTTAATAAATCTATTTTCAATGAACTTTGCAAGTTAATGGAGAAAGATACCATACATTTAGGCAGAAAACACTTTTTACTCGAAGGAGAAGATGGCCTATTGCATGATCCACAAGGTCACATATACGTACCCGATCCTGCCTTAATCAAGATGGACATTCTCAGACTATATCATGACTCTCCCATTGCCAGTCACCCTGGATATGAGAAAACTCTAGAATTAATTTCTAGATTCTATTGGTGGCCAGGGGTGTCCACTTTCATAAAAGAATACGTAACTCATTGTGAAAGATGTCAACATTTCAAGGGAACAAACAAAGCCCCTAGTGGTCTTTTACAATCCCTTCCTATTCTGGAAAGGCCTTGGAGCCATATATCCACTGATTTCATCACCAATCTGCCTAAGTCCAGGTTGTTTAATGCCATTCTCATGGTTGTTGATCAATTTTTCAAAGAAGTAGAACTTATTCCTTGCACCAAGCAGTGCAGTGCCCTGGATACAGCACGATTATTCCTTAACCATGTATGAAAGCATCATGGACTTTTATCTTCTATTGTTTCAGATCGAGGACTGCAATTTGCTATAAAAGTAATGACGGAGATTAACAAAGCCTTATCTATTGAAACCAAGTTGAGCACAGCTTTTCACCCACAAATGGATGGACAATTGAAGATTGTTAATAAAGAAGTTCAGAAGTTTTTGAGAATCTTTTGTTCTGAAAAACAAGATCAATGGGCAGATTGGCTTGCTGTTGCCCAGTTTTTCATTAATTCTAAACAACACGCTTCTACCAAAAAGACCTCCTTTGAAGTCACACATTTATACAACCCCTGGATGGGAATAGAACCACTTAAGATGGATAAAGCACCAGCTGTGGTAAGATTTGCTGATGAGATGGCCGCCACATTTGATCAAGTATGGCAGAATATGAAAGCGGCACAGGCACATCAGAAGAAGTATGCAGATCAATCTTGCAGTAATTCCCCTGGGTATAGTGTAGGCCAACAGGTGTGGTTATTCACAGAAAACCTTAAACTCATGTGTGCATCAAAGAAACTTTCTAAAAGATGGCTCAGTCCATTTACCATTATAAAGATGATGGGAACCAATGCAGTGGAATTAAAGCTTCCCTGATCCATGAGGATCCATCCAGTTGTCAATATCTCATGCATTAAACCTTACAAGAAACGCCTAGAAGGTCAGCAGGTTGAACAGCCTGGTTCTGTCAAGGTTACTAAGGATAGAGATAACAAGTGGGAAGTTGATTTCATTGTGGACAGCAGATATTGGCAGCGCTGACTGGAATATCTGGTACACTGGAAAGAATATGACAAAACTGAATGAACTTGGGAGCCATGCTCCAACCTTACTAATGCCAAAGAGGCTATTTCCGACTTTTATCACCATCACCCCTCAGCTCCACAAGCCCTTACTATTGATCCCAAACAGTTTCTTTTCCTTTTTCAGAAACGTCCTGAAAACATCACTGTTGTTCCAACTCATCGTCTCCTCTTTGATTATTTGGACAATGATCTTTAAGTGGGGGGTAGTGTGACAATCCTTGCTGTCTCATATACAGTCTTTGGTAGACTTTTTATCATAATGGACACAGTGTATACTTTTTGTTTGATCTTATCTTATCAATTCATGACTAATCTGATTGTGCTTATCTTCTGCTCTTCTTCCCAATCAGATCTATCCCCATTTGGCTATTCTTTGCCACAGTTATTACTGTGTCCTTCCTAGACTTCTACCACATGTAGCCAACGCCCTTTTAATCACTGAGTGATTCTTTTCATTTCCATACTATGCATGACTATGACACAGCCCAGTTTATTACCGCTGCTGCAGCTTCTCTTCCATTTGATCTGCCACCTGCAGTATCAAATGTGTTATTCATTTCCATTCCCCTCAGCCCTAGAGGCTGTGGTAAGCCTTTATCGCTATTGGATAGCTACAACATGGACTTTTACCTTAGTCACATTCCTACTGCATAGGCATAGCATTCTACCTAATCAGATATTAGGGTTAGACAAATATATACAAATAGATAGTAGTATATAAACCCCAAGGACAATGCTGGATAGATCCCCAGTCTAGTCTCTTGGTTTTCACCTGAACTCGACTACTAACCGTCTCAAGCCCCTTCAACTCTCTACTAACTATAGCAAGTTAGTACCTTCCTCTTAACTTTTTAGCTGATAGTAGTAGTACAGCCAGTCTTCATGCCCCTAGCAGGTTTAGCTGTTTCACAACTCACATCTGCCTCAAACACAGCATGATGTAGAGTATATTCTATCATCTGTAGTAGATAGTGATGTAATAGATGAGTTTCCAATATTGGATGCTGAAATAATTGAGTGCATAAACTATCAACACCAGGCTCCATATCACAAAGGAGAATCACAAGACCATGTATGGCTACTTAATTCAGGGGCATCCTTCCACTTCACATATAAAATAGAGGACTTTATTGAATATGTCCTCTATCAACAACAAAGACATGCACAAACCGCCAGCAGTGTATCACCAATTCTGGGCAAGGGAACCATTCTCATTAAATACAAAAAGAACATAGTGCAATTATTGCCTACCATCTACATGCCCCACTCAAAAGTAAAGTTAATATCTATGGGCACATTACTTATAGATGGATCTCTTTCTCTTAAATCCCAAATCAGATATATAAACTTCTGGAACAAGCAAAAGCAACAAAATGTTCTAGAATTTCACTCACATCCCAGCAATACCATGTACTTCATATGAGCACCATTGGTCCCAGCATCCACTGACACAGCCTTCCACACAACTATGTACAAGTTGTTACATTACCATCTAGGACACCCCTCTAAGGAAGTCCTTAAGGCTGCATGAAAACATTTAAAAGATTTTCCCACAGTTCAAATACCAGTGGATGAACTGATATGTTCTGGTTGTGAGCTTGGAAAACAGCCTAACCAATCATTTCCACCTTTGAAGACAAGGGCTATCAAACCCTTTGAATTAATTCACTCCAATTTTAAGTCCTTTGAGATGGAATCCTATTATAGGAATCAGTATATCATCATCTTTTATGACAATTTTACTTCAATGTCTTGAATAAGAGCAATGAAAAATAAAAATGAATCACTCACTGCCACTAGACAATTTATAAAATATGTAAAAACACAATGAGATTCAAAGATTGTCAGATGGATGTCCAATGCAGAAGGAGAATACAAATCAAAAGCATTCAATAAGATGTTGTGCAAAGAAGGTATTCATATCTACCAGAGTGCACCTCACACTCCCCAGCAAAATGGATGAGCTAAATGACACACCAGGATACTAATGGACAAGGCTCAGGCAATGTGATTACATGCTTGCCTATCTACCTTCTATTGGGAATTTGTGGTAGATCATGCTGTCCATGTATATAATAGGACCCTGAGCTGCAGACTCCAATGGAGACCACCTCTGGAGGTCATTACAGACAAGCAACCTTCCATCAACCACCTATGGGTATTTGGTTGTGATGCCTATGTCCACCTTCCTACAGCAAAACGGGATGGTAAATTGGCTGCCAAATCCCAGCTCATGATATACCTAGGGATAGCACCTACCAATAGTGCAAACTCCATATTCATGACACCAAATAATACCATCATCATGGCCACTCATGTCATCTACAATGAAAATCTATTCCCAAAGTGTCCACACATGAGGGCACATCACCCAGTATCTCACCCCCCTCACCAGATCCATAATCCATATAATAATAACCATACTTCTAATGAAGAAGACATGGATGATGATGATTGTCTCCTTGACTCTTCCAGGAAGCACAGCAGGGCCCAACAATGGAAACACTCACCCAAACAACCCATCTTAAGCAATGAGCACAATGCCTCTGCCACTCTGCTTCCTTTCTCTCATTCCTCATCTCTCTTAGAGCTCACAGATACCAAGGAGGAGGAATCAGAACCAGTGCAACATGCATCACCACATCCAGTGACACCTCCTAGGAGGATATCACATCTTGATGCACCACCCACTCTGCCACCCAAGTGCCCACAATGAGAGTGAAAAGTGCTTCTATAGCTGGGTAATATCTATGGCAAGAGGGAACATCCCACTAAACAAGTGCATGATATTGAGAAACAGTCATGCTGGAAGGATTTAGTTAGGAAATCATCCAGAGTGCCAGAAACAAACATTCCAGGAGATCTCCCTCATTTATCTATCCCCTCTCCAGAGGATTCTGAGGATGAAATTGAGTGACTTACCCAGAAAGGAGGAGCTGCATTAGTTTCCTACCTCTGTAATCACACCATACCCCTATCTAAAAATGACACTTTGTCAAAACCCCACTGTGAATGGACTTACAAAGACATTCTGCAATTACCAACAGATGAACAAACTCTTTGGTGCAATGCATGCATTACTGAGCTTGACATGCTCAAAAAGTGCAAAGTTTTTGAGGTCACTAACAAACCCAAGCATTGAAAGGTTATTAAAAACTGCTGGATATTTGATATCAAACCTAATGGCTGAAAATGCATCAGATTGGTAGCAAAAGGCTTTTATCAAATTGAAGGAATCAATTATGAAGAGATATTCTCCTCTGTTGTCCAATATGAGTCAGTGCATATGCTCCTTGCTCTCACTGCTCTTGAAAATTGGTACATTACTGGACTTGATGTGTGAAACACCTACCTATATGGTCCACTCAAGGAGATATACATGGAATTTCCAGAAGGATTTATTCCAACCAACTCTCAAGGAAAAGTTCTAAGACTTAAACATGCACTTTACAGACTTAAACAAGCAGGCTTAACCTGGTAGCACACTCTAAAGAAATCCATGGAAGAGCTTGGTTTCCAGCAATTACAATCAGATGCTGAAATATACATCTACAAGAAAGGAAAAGTCTATGTCATAATCTATGTAGACAATGCCCTATTCTGTGGCCCCAGTAAAGCACTAGATCATAGCATTCCCTAGGCAAAACTTGAGAATTCCTCAAAATGAGGATACACCAAGATCATAACAACTGCTGGATCTACTTAGACTAGTGTGATTATTTAAAGAAAGTAATTGAGCAGTGTGGTATGACAAACACCAAACCCACCAGAACTCCTTTACCACAGGGATATCAACCAAAGAAGAACTCTGGACCAATCAACTATGAACTACAGACACATTTTCAAACTGTCATTGGATCCCTCCTATACCTTATGCTAGGGACAAGACCAGACATCACCTACACAGTTACCCAGCTAGCATGACAATCAGCAAACCCCTCACAAGATCACCTAAATAAGGCCTTGTACATCTGCAGATACCTATTAAGCATCAGTGAATATGCCATCATCTATGATGGGAAGAGTGGTGCAGGACTTATTGCATGTACAGACTCTAACTGGGGAGCTGATATTGAAATGTTCCACTCACAGATAGGATACTTCCTGAAACTAGCAAACACTGTTTTCATTTGGAACTCACACCTACAAAAGGTTACAGTGAAGTCATCCACTGAAGCAGAATATATTTCTATGTCAGATTGTTGCTCCCAGGTTGTAGGCATTTGCCAACTTTTTGAAGAACTGGGATATAAACTTAAACTGACACCAATCTATGGCAACAACCAAGATGCAATCTTCTTAGCACAGAACCCAGTCACCACAAAAGCAAAGAAATACATATGTATTCAATATCACTCAATTTGTGAATTGGTCCAAGACCACAAGGATGTAGAACTCTTCTACATCAATGAAAACAAAAATCCAGCTGACATGCTTACAAAAAACTTAGGACATATTAAATTCAAAAAGTTTAGAGTATAACTCAGCCTAGAGTTCTACCAGAATACAGTTACCACTTCTGATAAATGCCCTCTATGCTTAACTATCTAAAAAGGAAATGTACACAAGGAGGAGTGTTGAATGGACTCATGCTATTACTATATATGTGCTGTTACTAGTACATGATTAGTAGTTATCAGTAGGTGATCAGTACCTACCATATTTGGTAACTACTACTGTATATAAGCCACCACATGCGTGGTAGAATAATAAGACTTCTTTGACTCATATTCACTACGTCCAGTTCACTCAAGTCCTCTGCCAGGTAGGTTCTTATCTGAAAGCCCTCCATCTGCTGTCCATTGTAGTAGTGTGCTATGTGCCTCTACTCCTGTATGTTCAACAGTGCTAAGATAACAACAACTCTTGAGGAAACTGAATTGGTTCTACTACTAACTATCTTAGTAAGAAAGTATTAGGAAGGGTACTGTTATGATTTTATGTTTACACCATCACCTTTTCCTTTTCATCCTTCTAGTTCCTCATTCTGTTCCTCCTTTCTTCATTGACTATGAAAAACATTACTTCATTCTGGTAATGGCCCCGCATTCCACAGCTTTCTTATCTCTTGCTTCTTAGTCTTTGTCATCTTTCTCTTAGGACACTTATCTCTCTCCACAGCCGTTTCTCTGGTAACAGCTTAGTAGTCCTTCTTTTCATAACCTTCTATGACCTTCCATTATAGATTATATACCACCACATTCTGTACATTAATTCCCCATTCTTGGTCTACACAATATAATGTAGTCTTGAGTCTGCTACAGTTCCTGTACTGTGTCTCCTTCAAGTCATAGCACCTTTGAGTTCATCCACCCTTTAACCAACCCTTGACCCCCTTGCTCCACTGATGGAGAAAGGCTACTTGTGTAACAAAAGACCAAGAATCTCCCTACATCCCTCTTCTCTAAGAGTTGGACATATCCCACTGAACCACCATATCCCAGAGACATTCCCACCATGCCCACAGGCTCTTCAATAATTCAGACTCAGACTCTGAACCAACTTCACCAGCATCCCCAGCTCTCAGATCTAGAAGACTTCCTGGATCACTTCATGTTACTCCCACAGGAACCCCTTTGCCCTCTAGACCCAGAACCCCCCTTGCACCTTTGCAACCACAGACCCCACTGTTCCTCACTTGCACCCCATTCCTAGTCACCTCCATGTCCACCTACCCCATGAAACTCAAGGTAGCTCTTCCTACTGACTTCTCTGGAAATTCAGATGATGCCACTCACTGGATCAAGGCCATGAAGGCCTATTTCTCCATCAACACCACCCTTTACACCAATGATAACACCAAGATCATGACCACACTCAACAAGCTCAGTAAGGGTCAAGGAATCCCCTTCTCTAAGATGTGGTATAACAAACTCACTGATCCCACCACCACATCCTCTGAAAAGACCTTCAACAAGTTCATTCAGAACTTTGAAGGCACCTTCTTCCCCTTTGATACCAAAGCTACCATCCACCTCACTCTATTCAAACTGATATAGAAGTCTATGCACAAACCTAACAGAGAGACAGATGATGGATTTCAACAGTACATTACTGAATTCCAAAATCTAGCTACTCAAGCAGGGATCACTAACCACACCATGCTTATAGATGCCTTCTCTCTTGACTTAAATCAAAGACTTGCCATCATAATCCTATTAATGAACAAAGTCCCTGTTCTCATTGCAGATTGGCTAGAGAAAGCCAAACCTTCCATATCCAACAGGCATGTATTGATGCCCTGAAAAAGGGCAAGACCACCCCTCTTCTTCCTAGAACCTCCAGAGACTCCAATGCCATGGAAGTCGACCCAGTTCAACTTACTAAGCTTACCCCCCAAAAACAGGCCAAATGCATTCAAGAAGGATGCTGTTTTCACTATCAGTGCACTGGCCACAATGCGACACAGTGCTGCTCATATCCTAGGACTCTCCAGAACCATAACATCGCCACTATGTCCATTACCTCACAAAATCCCACCCCTATCACCCCCACTGTATCCACACCTGCACCTCCCCCTCCTGTCCCCATCCTCTCAGCACTACAGACGTTTGTTCAACAACTCCATACTCAGGGAAAGAATGAGAATGAGATCCTCCAAGTTCTTTGAACATGCTATAAGGACTCTGCCAATGAACAGATCACTACATTGTCTTTTTAAAAGGAGAGGGAGTGTTAACATCTCCCTTCCATATAATAGTAGGACTGCCTAGCTACAGAACAATCTGAATTCCCATTCACCTTCAAGTGCAGTCTAAAACTGTTGAAACCATTATGCTAATTGACAGCAGAGCCACTGGCAATTTCATTGACAAAGCCCTAATCCCTTTTTTAAAATATGGAGTATGTGCCCTCTCTGAACCAATCAAAGCCTGGAACATGAATGGAACTGAAAATCACCATGACACCATTGGAACCAAATTAAAAGCCAAACTCACCCACAAGGACTTCTCTGATAATATTGATCTACTCATACTTGGACTTGGTAAGAAGCAGGTGATCTTGGAGATGCCTTGGCTGTGGAAGTGGAATCCCCAGGTAGACTAGAGGACAAAATCCCTTCTACTTCCACAAGATCACCTTGAAAAGAGTCTCAATAAGATCATTATCTTTACCCAACTTGTTCAAGACAATCTTCCCTAGACTACCATGCTCCCACATTGGTGCAAGGAATATGAAGATGTATTCTCTGAGTCCACCTTCAATGTGTTGCCTCCCCATTGCCCCTATGATCACACCATTGATTTAAAACCCTTCTTTCTTTTGGAAATTGCTAAAATTTACCCTTTAAATCCAAAGAAGAAGGAAGCATGCAAGACATTTGTAGATGAAAACTTAAAAACTGATTGCATTCTCCCCTCAAAATCCCCACAAGCCTTTCCATTCTTTTTTGTTCTCAAAAAGGATGGCATGCTATATTCCTGTCAGGATTACTGATACCTTAACTTACATACCATCTGCAATGCCTACCCTCTACCCCTTATCTCAGACCTCATCAATGACATGAAGGAATCCATGCTGTTTACTAAGCTAGACATATGGTGGGAGTATAACAACATTTGCATTCACAAGGAAGACCAATGGAAAGCCACATTCATCACTTCCCTTGGACTCTATGAACCTACTGTCATGTTCTTTGGATTTTGCAATGCCCCATCTATGTTTTAGGCATTCATGAACCACATTTTTGCTGACCTACTGGTTGAGGGATGGCTCAAGATTTATATAGATAATATTAGTATCCACACCAAAAATGACCTCCTATTACATCACCAGCATACCAAACAGGTCTTCAAGCATTTAAAAGAACACCAATTATCCCTAAAGCTGTCAAAATGTTCCTTCAACACCCCTACTATGGAGTATCTTGGGATGATTATTGGGCAGGGAAGACTTTAGATGGACCCAGTAAAGCTCAGCACCATAAGAGAATGACAACTGCCCTCATCCATTAAAGGGATCTGCAGCTTTTTGGAATTTGCCAATTTCTATCAAAAATTCATCCCCAACTTCTCCAACATTATATCCCTGCTCATCCTCCTAACCCAAAAGGACAAACCATGAAAATGGACTTCTCTGCAACAGGCTTCATTTGAAACCCTCAAGAATGCTTTCACTTCTGCCCCAGTCCTTACACTCCCTAACATTAGTAAACTGTTCTCAATCATAATGGATGCCTTCCTTCTGGTAGCTGGAGTCATACTACTCCAGAAGGATGTAAACAGAAACAACCATTCTTGTGCTTACTTCTCAAAGACCTTCTTGTCAGCCAAATGGAACTATGATATCTATGACAGAGAACTGTTCACCATTATCCTTGCTCTGGATGAATGGAGACAATACCTCTCCAGCTCTACACACCCTGTCACTGTCATCACTGACCACCAAAACCTGTCATACATCTGAGATTCTTGGAAACTGTTCAGACAACAGGCCTACTGGTTGCTTTTCTTACAGAATTATAATCTGGTATGGTGAGCCACCCCAGGGTCTAAAATGGGTCTGGCTGATGCCTTGTCACAACAATCTACTCTTGACATCTCCACTAATAATATGGACTCCTCCATAATTCCTGAACCAATCATCATTCAGGCTCTCAATACTATACTCCTTCATAAGATTTGGACCTCCTTCATCTCTGATCCCCTCATCCTTAGGGCACTCAAGGCCCTACAACTGGGCTCTCTGCTATTTCCCCAATCTGTCTTATTGGGCTGGAAGTTTGATAATGGCCACTTGTTCTACAAAGATAGGTTATATGTTCCCCCAAAACACCAGTCCTCCCTACTTTACACTTTTCACTCTTCACCAACTACTAGACACACAGATCAATTCCACATCAAAGCCCTACTAGAATGAGATTTTTGGTGGCCTGGCCTTGCTATCTTCATCAAAAACTTCATCAATGGCTATGCCATCTGTTAAACATCCAAGGCAAACACCCACCCCAATGTCCCACCACTAATGCCTATTCCTTCCACCACCTTCCTTCCATTCAAACAGCTCTCTGTTGACCTAATTACCAACTTGCCCCTTTCAGAAAACTTCAATTCCATCATGGTTATGGTTAACCATGGGCTTACTAAGGGGGTAATTCTCATTCCCTGTCACAAAACCATTGACACACTAGAAGTAGCATGTCTTTTCCATGATCATGTATTTAAACAGTTTGGACTACAGGATTCTATCATCTTAGATTGTGGTCCACAGTTTGTCTCTATCCTGGCTTAAGAGCTAGTCTGATCACTTTACTACAATGTCAAACTATCCACTGCATACCATCCACAGATGGATGGCCAAACAGAACAAACCAACCAGGAACTGGAAACATATCTAAGAATCTTTTGTGGAAACAACCTGCATGAATGGGCCAAACTTCTCACCACCATAGAGTTTCAACACAACTCCTGCCCCCACTCATCCACCCAGAAATCCCTGTTTAGCTTAATAATGGGTTATAAATCTAGGGCATTTCTATTGCTCACAAAAACCTTCATCCCTGTGCTCACCTCCAGAATGGACACCCTGGTTAAGGCAAGAGATGAGGCCTTAGCAGTCCATAACTTTGCACAATCTGCTATGACCAAACACCACTCACACAAATTCACTCCTTGGAAAGTTGGAGAGAAGATATGGCTGAAAGCCATCCATATCTGTATTTCTTTCCCTTCTAGGAAACTCACACTCAAACGAGTGGGTCCATTTGAGATCACCCAAGTCCTCTCTCTACTAGTCTATCACCTCAAGCTCCCCAAATCCTGGAAAATTCATGATGTTCCATACCTCTCTTTTCTTCTTCTTTAGACAAACTGAAGCTCATGGCCCTTCATTCCTAGAACCTCCACCAGAGATTATAGATGATGAAGAAGAGTATGAAGTAGAAGCCATTTTGACCCACAAAGGAACTCCCAGTCACTATCAATACCTCATCAAATGGAAGGGCTATGCTCCTTCAGAAAATATCTAGGAATCTGAAAGTAATCTCTGTTACACTGCCTCCATTCTGATAGATTATAAACATCACAATCAACTGCAGTAACCAGGATGCATTATGGACCACATGGACTACCAGCTCATCATCTCCATCCTCCTTCTCTGCCTCATTCTCCTTACTACAGTTGCTGTCACTATATATTGGGCAGCCACTTTTCCCCATCATTATTAGATGCCCATTGACCCCACCATTTTGTGCTGTCTTGAACATGCTTTCTCCTACCTTGTCCATCTCTTCCTTGTGGTCTGAATATGCACAACTCAGATCCTCACAAGTGCAGCCTATCTTCTTGTCTACCTCTGCCACCTTCATCCTATATAGCACCATTCTTGTGGAACCCTAGCTCCTCCATACTGTAGAGGTTCTCTCTTTATACCAAGATGATAAAGTTATGCAGGAATTAGTATGGTTGTTTCACAAAGCTACACATGTCCAATACTATCATCATCATTGCATTCCTTCTGATACTCTTTCCATGGTGGAAATTTCTTTACGTCTAGCTATAAATAAACTCCCAGAAAGAATCCTCTCTATTCTTCATCTTTTTGGTTTCAACACATATATTTCTATGATAGCTCCTGAACTGATTTTTCCTACCTTTCATCAAATCTACCTTTCTCTTTCACTATAGGAATGGGACCATTATCTAGAATTCATTTTGTCTACACCTGTTAATCAGGTCATTTCTTTCACTTCTTCTTTACCCCCCACCACTACTCCCTTTTCTCCTGCTCTGCCTATTTCCCCTCTAGTGGAACAAATCTCCTCTCCACCTCCTCCTCTATCACCTACCATGATTCTCTTTATCTCATCTGTCTTCCTAGACTCTGACAGACCCTAGGAAATTACCACCTTTGAGCTTGATCAAGGGGTAATTGCCACCAATCAGGACTTTCTCCTTACCTTGCCCAATGGTCAAAGGGTACTCTCCTCCCCACATTGGACCCTTCAGCACACCATTGCTCTGGCTCCTGCCACAGCCACCACTACCTGCTTTTAGTGCAGAGCTAGGGGTCATTATCAAGCAAACTACTCACAATACCAATGTTTGTCATGCTCTGTCTTCGCTCCTAAACACAATGCTCATGATTGTCTTTGCACCCAATGTTCCTTCTGTCTCTATTGGGGACATGGGCCTTGCTTCTGCCCTGAGAGGGTTTGCTCCACTTGTGATACATCTAAATATGTCAGAGACAATTGTCCATATAAGTATTATTCCATACCTCAGGCAATGACAATCTATGGGAGCCCTACTAGGGAATAGGATACTGGAAGCAGGGCTTTCAGTATACAATGGGGGTATTGTTATAATTCTATATTTACACTATCACCTTTTCCTTTTCATCCTTCTAGTTTCTTATTCTGTTCCTCCTTTTTTTCATTGACTATGAAGAACATTACTTCATTCTGGTAATGGCTCCATATTCTGCAGCTTTCTTATTTCTTGCTTCTTAGCCTTTGTTATCTTTTTCTTGAAACACTTATCTCTCTCCACAGCCATTTCTCTAGTAACAGCTTAGTAGTTCTTCTTTCCATAACCTTCTATAACCTTCTATTGTAGATTATATACCACCACATTCTATACATTAATTCCCCATTCTTGGTCTACACAATATAATGTAGTCTTAAGTCTGCTATAGTTCCTGTACTGTATCCCCTTCAAGTCATAGTACCTTTGAGTTCATCCACCCTTCGACCAACCCTTGACCTCCTTGCTCTACTAACAGAGAAAGACTACTTGCATAACAGGTACTAACTTGTTCTATTGAAAAAAGAGTAGCCTTAAGAAGTGCTTAGTAGTTGAGTTATTGGCAAAGCTCAAAAGACTAGACTGAAGATCTATCCAATGTTATTCTTGGGGTTTATATACTACTATACTATTTGTATATGTATTGCTAACCTAATTACCAGATTAGGTATTGTCTATATCAGAGTCCATTTCTATGTCTAGCCATCCAATGGCAATAAAGATGTACTATAGTCTCTAGGGCTAAGGGGAACAGAAATGAAAAGAAGTTTGATACTGTGGGTGGCAAATCAAATGGAAGAGAAGCTGCAGCAGCAGTAATGAACTAGGCTATGCCATAGTCATGTATAGCACAGAAATGAAAAAAATCACATGATGATTAAAAAAGGGTGCTGGCTAAGCAGTTAGAAGATCAGAAGACATGGTGATTACTGTGTGAAAGAATAGCCAAATGGGGATAGATCTGATCAGAAAGATAAGATAAGATAAGATAAAAGAAAGAAAGGTTTATGCTAAGTCCATTGATAAAGAATTTATCAAAAACCATATATGAGATGGCAAGGATTGTTACAAGTTTTGCCTTCAATTTTTATTTTAGATCTTACTATATTATTCTCTAGATCAGATGTGGAGAGAAACAAGTTGTGGTTAAGATAGGAAAGCAATTTATTATTCCAGTGCATTTCAGAACAGTTTGAACATACAGTAATTGAATTAAAAAAATAGTCTGAAGTTTTTAATTTCTTTGAATTTCAATTCTAAGAATATACTGTAACAAGCTTCTCCTAGGTTATGCATTTTGAAAGCAGAGAAGAGCATCTCCTTTATGAAGTTTATATAGCTTCTAGTAATTACTACAAGAAGAAGGTTGTTGATATAAACAACAAAAAAATAGACCTGTCCAGAGCTTCAGAGGATATAGAGGCATGTTTTGGCATCCAGGCAAGTGAATTCTAATTCTTCAAGTTTCTTGTTTAGAGTTTTGTTTCAAGTCTATCCTACTTACTTGAGTTCATACAAGAAGTACCAGAGTTTCCAACAATATCCAAGCTGGATTAAAACTCTGTTTGAAGATAGGAGATATAATTCTTTCTTAAGTTCTTTATTTAGATATGTAGTGGAGACATTCTGTCATATGCTGTTCCTACTCTGGAACTCTGCATCCAACTCCTTGACAACTCTGGAGTAATCTCCTCTGTTCTCGTGTGTAGGATCTCCAGACTCACATGACTTTTCCTTTTATGTTCATCTTTGTTCTCTGATTGGCTGTGCCTGTCCATTTTGTTGGATCTTTGTTCTTAGATGTGCAGTCCGGCATATCGCATCTCTAGTGCACAGCTCTGGGTTTCTCATTCCCATCTTACTTATCATCCTGTTCCACAGTTACTCTGTTAGTAATGCGATACAACTCCGGTAGTATAAATATTGTAGTTACTTCACTGTACACTCCTTAGTCTGAATATCAATTTGGATAACTCCAGTTGTCTCCTTCCTTTCCTCACATCCCTCCTCTGAAGAGTCAAACCTATACAAGGCACAACACATAAGTCCTGCACCAAGACTTACCCCTCTGCTCTGCTACTCTGCTCCTACTCCTGTGCCCATGGACTTCCTTCTGGAGAACCAGAGTGACTGATCTTAACACATTCATCTGGTCTAACTTTAGATTATATTTGGCTATAAGGGCAATGATGGTTTAGATAGAGTTAAGGTTTGCTATAGAAGCAAATATTTTCTAATAGTTAACTTCTTTCTTTTGTGTGAAGCCTCATACAATGATATGGACTTTGTAGCACTTAGTCTTTCCATCCTGATTTCATTTAATCTAGAATATAGGTTTTGAGGTAATGAAGAAAACTCTATCTGGAATTAGCATTGTTTTATATACATGATTGGAGTTTAGGCTCAGAAGTTCCTTTTCAATAGCAGATCTCCATTTTTTAGCATTCAGACTTCCATATGCCTTCTTTAGAAAGGTGGGAAGGATTTCTCTAGTGGTGGCATTTGCTGTGCTAGTAAAAATGTACTCTTTTAATTTTTTTAAGTGAAGAAGACTTCTGAAATGTCAGATTCTGTGATGATCCTTGCCATATTGTATACAGTACAGGGTAGATGCTTCATCACAACAGACTTAGCATATACTTTTTCATTGACCTTATCTTATCTCTTTCCTCTTATCTGATCATGCTTATCTTCTGCTCTTCTTCCTGATCAGATCTAAAACCCTTTTGACTGTTCCTTCATATAGTAATCACCATGTCTTTCTGACCTTCTAATATGTGTAGCCAACATCCTTTTAATCACCATGTGATTCTTTTCATTTCTGTACTATGCATGGCTATGGCATAGCCCACTTAATTACCACTATTGCAGCTTCTCTTCCATTTGATTTGCCACCCACAGTATCAAACATATTATTCATTTCCATTCCCCTTAGCCCTAAAGGCTGTGGTATGTCTTTATTGCTATTGGATAGCTACAACATGGACTCTTACCCTAGTTGTAGACACATAGCTTATATTCTAATCAGATATTAGGGTTAGACAAACATGTACAAATACTCTAGTAGTATATAAACCCCAAGGACAATGCTGGATAAGTTCCCAGTCTAGTCTCTTGGATTACCACCAGAACTTGACTACTAAGTTTCAAGTTCCTCAAACTCTCTGCTCAACATAGTGAGTTAGTATTCTTTTCTATCTTTTACTAAAGTAGTTTCATAGTAGAACCAGTTTCAAGACCCCTACAGGTTCTGCTGTTTCATTAGACTAGACTCTCCTCTAGTGACCCATTCTACTATAGCTACACTGGTACTAATGAGCACCAGTGCCCATCCAGTTCCACCACTCCCTTCATCCCTTTATCATTAGTTGCCAATGGATAGAACTAAAAGAAGCACAAGAGCCAGCCACTCAGATCCTAGAGGGTGGAGATAGATTGGAGTCATCTGCCACTGAAACAGCTGAGCTCAAAGGTGAACTTGAACCAGCTTTACTACTATCTATTAGCTAAAAAGAAGGAAAAAGAGTACTAACTCACTACAGTTAGTAGAGAGTTGATGAGAGTGCTTGAGGCTTAGTAGTCGAGTTCAGGTGTAAACCAAGAGACTAGACTGGGGATCTACCCAGTGTCATTCTTGGGGTTTATATACTACTATACTATTTGTACATGTTTGTCTAACCCTAATACCTGATTAGGTAGAATGCTATGCCTACGCAGTAGGGATGCGACTAAGGTAAGAGTCCATGTTGTAGCTATC